>JAOEGS010019599.1:0-11844 GCA_025447755.1 Corythornis vintsioides | reverse complement strand
GCGGTCTGAGGGGACCCCCAACCCCTGAGTCCTCCCCCAGCCCCTGTGGTGTCCCCCAGCCCCCGAGGTGTTCCCCCAGCCCCTGAGGTGTCCCCCAGCCCCTGAGGTGTCCCCCTCCTCTTCCAAGGCAGGTCACAAACCTGGTGCTCTGCTGCTCTCCATTGGCACAAACCACATCTGAGTGACGTTGGAGCTTCACCTGGAGACAAAGGAGGTGGCCCCAAAGCCCATGGTGCAAGGTCACGGGTGTTTAAACACACACACACACACACACACACACACACACACACACACTCCCAGCTTTGGGATGGGCTCCATCCATTCTCAAACTCCAACCCACCCCAGCTCCTTGCCAAGCTCCAGTCCGAGGTGGCTTCCTCCCTGGGACTTTTCTCTCCATATTTGGCGCCCGAGGCAGCAAGAGCTGCTCTTGGCACCTGGGGTTATGTTGTGGCTGTTGCCAGGAGAACAACTGGGTGCCCTCAGCTCCTCAAAGCCAACTTGGCAGGGTTCTGCTGTCCATCTTGGCCTCGGGCACCAGCAGGGCTCGTGCAGGAGAGGGTGCCAACCCATGGAGGAGTTTCTAGCCCGACAGGAGGACTCTGGGTGGTGTTTTCCAGGGAGCAGCTTTGTGCTGAAGTCAATTTCTCATGCGGTATTTTTGGGATCAAAACGTGGCCAGAGAAGGGCAGGGGAGCTGGGGAAGGGTCTGGAGCAGGAGTGTGGGGAGGAGCAGCTGAGGGCCCTGGGCTGGTTGAGCCTGGAGCAAAGGAAAGGTTGGTTGGGGGATGTTTAGGTTGCTCCCAGGGTTGTTTAGGTTGGAGCTGAGGAGCAATGTCTCCATGGCAAGGGTTGTCCAGGGCTGTCCCAGGCTGCCCAGGGCAGGGCTGGAGTCCCCATGAGCCCTGGAGGGGTTTCCAAGCCCTGAAGCTGTGGTGCTGAGGGAATGGGGCAGTGCTGCCCTGGCACTGCTGGGGGAATCCTTGGACTGCATGATCTGAATGGTCTCTCCCAACTAAATATGGACCATCATAACCCTCACAGATATTCCAGAGCTAAAGCTCTGCAGGGAAAACAGCAAAGGAAGGAGAAAATGCAGCTCTGGTGATAGAACTTTGGTAGTGGGGTGAGATATCACCCAGGGCTTGGTGATGTTGACTTCCACTTAGGAGCTTGGAACCACCATCCTGATGGCTTTAAACCGTCTCTCACCTAAGTCTGCTGGAGGATGTAAGGTCACGGTGTGGCGGGGCTGATCTGTAGGGTTGAAAGCCGCCAGTGAATTCCAAGAGCCAGGGACTCCACTTCTGTCCTCTTCCCAGCAGATGGTGGCAGGTCCTCGGCTGAAGCATCTCGCAGGTCGCAAGTCCAACGGAGTTTTTGCTTGCTTGACCAGAGTCTTGGGAAGAGCCACCTGCCGGTGACAGCCCTGGCTGGGGACAGCCTCCAGAAGAAGACTTTTGACAACCCAGGGGCAAACTGGCCTCCAGTGCCTGGTGGGAGACCCTGGATCCACCACTCAGCCCTGGACAAGCCTTGCCATGGAGAGATTGCTCCTCAGCTCCAACCTCAACCTCCCCTGGGGCAACTGGAGGCTGGTTCCTCTTGTCCTGTCTCTTCTTCCAACCCCCCCTGTCTCCAGCCTCCTGTCAGGAGGACAACAACTGGGACACACTCACCCACTTGAGGTCCTCCTGGAGACACCTGTAGCCCCTCTGCTTCTGCCAGCAAAGTCCTCTGGGTTGTCAATGTGGTGCCTCCTCCACGTCCCCAGACAGGACAATGTCACTCGCTCCTGAGCTTCGGGGATCACAAGGAGCACCTCCCATCCCTCCTGCTCAGCACATCTCTCAATCCCACCCTTCCCACAGATTGGTAGGATGCTGGTCCCCTCAGCATCCCCCCAGCTTCCAACGGACTCCCTCCAGTAACTCCTGGTAGCTCTTCTACTGGGAAACCCAGAACTGGACACAGCACTCCAGAGGTGGCCTCACCAGGGCTGATGGGCAGGAGAACCTCCCTTGACCAGCTGTCCACACTCTTCTTCATGCTCCCAAGGTGTCTGTGGTTATTCTTAAAGGCCTTTTCCAACCTCAATCATAGAATCATGATGGTTGGAAAGGATCTATAGGATCATCAAGTCCAACTTTCATCCTCACACCTCTCTATCCACTAGACCACCACCGACTGAATGATTTGCAGAAGAAACCTGGCCACGAGAAGACAACACCTTCCAAGGAAAATAATCACAGGCTACCAAGCAAGGAAGGCTCAGGCCTTCAATTTTATTGATGAGAACTAAATCTGGCTCGTGATGGGCTGAGCACACTCAGGTAACAAATCCAAGCCACCCACCCCATCCCCTCACCTTGCCCAGCACGGGTTTGGGAACAAGGCTCTCCAGGGGGAGAACCCGGAGCAGCAGCACCACACTTCCATGAAACTCATCATGGCCTTGAACTGTGGAGCCCTCAAGCTCCCACCTTCTCCAGAGAAGACAATATTCCAAAGCAAACCTCTTACTTGCAGGGCCTTAATCATATCCCCTTGGTGAAGACGCTCGGCCCAAGTCCAACCCCCTGGAGGACACGGCGTCTGGTTGGGTCACCACTCCCTCCACGTGTCAAGAGCAGCTCCACAAGAGTGGCCCAAATCTGTCCTGAGAGAGCTGCAGGAATCAAGCTTTCACCTTGTTTCACCTCATCCCTCCACCTTGAAACTCCATCGTTGCCTCCCAAAGGTCTCGTCCCGGGGCGACGCCTCCGGCTCCCGACGGAAGCTTCGGGCTCTGAACTTCTCCCACCACCAGTAAAAAGTGCTGAGCTTTAGTTGAGGTATATCAATGATCATCAATAATCTGCAACCCACTGCACACCAACCTTCTGCTCCTCCCGTGTTCCCCCTTTCTAAACCACCGTGGGGGATGTCTGAACACTCAAAGCAAAGACCAGAGCACGATGGCTTCACCTTCCAGATGCTTCCTCTGATGGCTTCACCTTCCAGATGCTTCCTCTGGTGGCTTCACCTTCCAGATGCTTCCTCTGGTGGCTTTCACCTTCCAGATGCTTCCTCTGGTGGCTTCACCTTCCAGATGCTTCCTCTGATGGTCTTGCCTTCCAGATCCTTCCACTGATGGATTCACCCTCCAGATGTTTTCTCTGATGGCTTTGCCTTCCAGATTCTCCCTCCAATGGCTTCATCTTGAAGATGCTTCCTCTGGGGTCTTTGCCTTCCAGAGGTTTCCCCTCTGATGGCTTTGCCTTCCAGATTCTTCCTCTGATGGCTTTGCCTTCCAGATACTTTCATCACCCCTGCCCCAGGACTTCCACCCTAGGCAGCCAGCAGCCTTCACACTGCTGCTAATCAGCTGGAGTAGTGACACTTCAGGAAGCCTAAGAAGAGATCCTCACGATAAGAACTAAGTTTTTGGGGCCTTGCACGAGCTCTCCTACAGCTAAACCTGTCCTTGATCCCACCAAGGACAGAAACCAGGGTTAATACAGTAAGTGCTGCTCTTCAGGTAGTGAGTTTTCTTCACACCTTGGAAGGTAACTGTAGATTGCTCATTAACAGGGTCGTGGTAACTCCTAGAGGAACAACAGTTCAATATGGACCTTGGAGCTACTAAGCATAGTAGTTTCTCTTCCACCACTACAGGTGGCACGGCCGTGCTGGGGAGAGCAGCGACACGACGGAGGAGAGGAAAGTAGGAGATTGGCTTTTACACCACTATTTACAGGGTTTTCCAGCTAAAAAAAACCCACCCAAAAAACCTGCTGAGTTTGATCCAATACCCAAGTGTAGAACGTTTCTTCCACCTGCAAATGCTCCTTGGCCAATTTCATTCTTAAGGTGCTCAGAAGTGTGGATGAGAAGTTACAGCAGACCAGTCGTGTCCCTGCATGGTCACCTGGTGACACCAGCATCTCCCAAAGAAGCTGGAAGCCAAGTGGCCAGTTGTGTAGCTAACGCCACAGGAACTTTTTGTTTCCTTCACAGCATCTTCATCAGAAGGTTTAAATAGTTGTGTTTTCATTCAATTTCTCACAGCAAAGGTGGGTGCCCTTGCTGAGTCCGTGTAGCTGGTGGTGCCAGGCAGCATCACACCACGAGACACCCTGTTTCTGGCTCTCCACCCCCAGACAGGTATCTGTTGGGTCTGCTGAGGCAGGACTTGCAGCACCAGGTTGTTACTGGGAAATGCATCACCTGGGGCCTCCTAAGCAGGTGGAGAGCTTCAGATCCACCCAGTGCAACACAAGAGGGAATCGATGCGCGAGAAACTGAACACGCTTGGCAAAAAAATTTGCCCCCTGGTGGGGAAAAAACCCAACCCAAGCCCAAATGCCCCATATTTTGTAGGTCAAATTCCTTCCCCATTAACATCCAGGATGTTTTTCTCCTGTTTGATGGCCAAAATCTCCCTCTGGTTCCATTCTCTACTTGGCTGGGCGTGGACGCTGCCTGGCATCGCTTCTGCTCACACGGGTGCCTCGGAGGAGCTGGAAGTTTGGGAACCCACCAAAGCAAGGTGGGTATCCAACTGTAATGAAAAAGGCTGCTTTTGTCTTCCTCATTTTAAGAGGCTCCAGAAAAAAAAAAAGAAAGTAAGGAAAAGAAGCTGCTTGGCCTGCTGTTTGCAAACTTCACCGTGTGCCCTCCTACGCTGACGTTTCAAACAGGTCCCAGAGATCTCAAGGCAAGAGTGTTAAGGCAGAAGAAGAAAACTCAGGAATTCATCCCCACCTCTTGATTTCTAAGGCATCAAAAGGGGCACGTGGTTTGTGCTTGTCTTTTTCAAGACACACACACATACAAAAAAAAAGAAAAAAAGGTGTTTGGTAAAGCACAAAAAACAGATGGTTGATGACAAGTGGAAGCCACAGCCCCGGGGGCAACACCACCAGAGAGGAACATCGTGTGGAGGTTCCTCACCATCTTTCCTTCTGGAACACCTCTGTCTGGACAATCTCACCGGGGTGCTCGGAGATGCAGGCCCCGTTGATGTCGTTGAGTTTGTTGTCTGGAAGATCCTCAGGTTTTGTGCAAAGTTTCAGAGCCCTGGAGATGAAAACGTCCAAGTTGAACTCGGGATCCGTGTCGCTGTTCACTTGGGCGGCTTCTGGGTGGAGATGGTGAGGAGAAGGTGGGAGGTTCTGTTCCTGAATCTCTGGAAGAGGAGCAGGACACTCCAGACCCACCTGAGTGCTCTTCACCCACTGGGCGATCTCCAGGAAAAGGTTGGATGGTTCTTCTTCCAGGGACAGCTCAGCTGAGGGTGCTATGGTCGCTCTTTTCCAGTGGGATAAGTCTAGGATCAGCTTGGGCTCAGAGTAATGATGGGGTTTATTGTCTCTCCACAGCAATTTGTCCAAGTAGGAAGGGGATCCCACTTTGTAATCGCAGGATTTCCCGCAGTCGGCATCGAACACTCGGTCCATGGATGAGTGGGATAATTCCAAGAACCTCTCTGAGCTGCTCTGGGAATATTTCCTTGGATCGACCTGCGCTTCTTCGGCCATGGATTCGGAACCCGCCCGTGGGTCCCTCTGAACCTCGTCCATGTCGTGATATTTATCGTGTCTCCAGTCCAGATCAGAGGAGAAGCTCACGTGGTACCTGTGGAAGACACGGTGCCATGAGCCAGGCAGGAGATGGCTTTGCTAGGAAGAGTTTGCCCGGGCTGCATGGACAAGAGAAACTGGGAATGCAAGTTGTTGGAAGGGTTGGAAGGGATCATCTCATTCCAAACCCCCTGCCACGGGCAGGGACACCTCTCACTAGACCAGGTTGCTCAGAGCCACATCCAACCTGGCCTTGAACACATCCAGGGATGGAGCATCCACAGCTTCCTTGAAGGGTCACCTTGTTAAGTGACAGCTTCTCCAGCCCAAGAGCATCTCTGCAGGGTCACCTTGCTAAGGGACAGCTTCTCCAGCCCAAGAGCATCCTCTGAAGGGCCACCCTGCCAAGTGACAACTTCTCAAGCTCCCTTGATTGCAACCACCCCACAACACCCACTCTTAAACATGGTTTTCAAAGACATCCCATTTACTGCCTCCTAACCCAGCTGTCGTCCCCGGTGCTGGGGCAGTGTCCCGGTGATGAAACGTTCTCCAGGTGCCACCCAACACAGGCCAAATCATTTCCCTCCTCTCAAACACTCAGCTCACGTTGCCAAATGCACAGCCCCGTAGCAAATGTCCCCATCTGGGTGGCAGGAGCACCAGGTTAGGTCACCAGAGTCTTGTGACACATCGTGAAACAGAAAAGCCAAGAGATAAAAAGGTGACCTCCAGCAATTGCTCTGGGGAGGATAACTGGCAGAGATCCCAGAGCTGTGGACACACACTAAAGACAGATGATCCTGTGAGAAGCATCCAGCTTTCCTCTGCACCTAATTTCCCTGGTTGTGGCCCCTCAAAGCCTCCACCCAAAAAAAAAAAAAGATTAATAATAGTGAAGAAAAGGGATTTCTTGAGATGATTTTCATGCCAGTGAAATAAAGAGGATGAAGAAGGAATAACAACACAGACATTCTCAGCCAGCTCTCCCTGCTCAGCTGGGAAGAGCTCTACTAAGTCAACTTAATTAATTCTTAGCTCCTTATTTTATCCTACCTGCTCCCAGGACTAGGACTGGCTTAGTAAAATCATCTAGGAATACAAGAGCTCAGCTCAAAGTTTTGATCTGCTCTAAACCTCCTGTCTGTGTTTCAGCAAAGTCAACGTGCTTAAGGATTTTTGTTTTTTGAGGATCTGTGGCCTCTGGGATTTGGACACCTTGAGGAGTGATGAACACAGAGCTCCAAATCAAACCTGGTCCCCAAAAGGCAGGAGAAAAAAAAAGGGGTTATTATGGTAGAACTTGTATTCTAGGGATGGAGGGAAGAACTGGAGCATCACAGATAGATGGAACTCGAAGGAAGATGAGGCTACAAAGAAATCCAAGTGCAGAAGGACACCAAGCAACTCTGGAATTTGCAGAGTCAACATCTGCACCCTGAAAAGTCAACCATGAACCTCCTGTTGGCTTCAGCAAGGTGCCAGCTTGAACTACAACATGGATAAAGAAGGAAAAATAATAATCATGGAATTGTCAGGGTTGGGAGGGACCTTAAAGATCATCCAGTTTCAGCTCCCCTGCCATAGACACCTCCCACCACCAGGCTGATCAAAGCCTCACCCAACCTGACCTTCAAACCTTCCAAAGATGGGGTTTCCACCTCTCTGGGCAACCTGTCCCCCAAATCAGGTGTCTTCTGGGGGTTCTGCAACACGTGTGACTGAACCCAAACAAGAGCAGGTCGGAGGCTCGCCAGTCAAGTCCTGAACTGAAGCTGTGGGTACCATACCTGTCCCAGTTTGACATCTGGCTCTGGTTGGCTTCCATCAGTAGGATATCATCAATCTCATCCTCGATCCTGAAGGGATGCTGAGACACTGGTTCATCCTCAGGGCAGGAGTAAGGACTCATGTAAGGATGCTGCAGCCCCATCTCGGCCGTTAATCGATCCAGAGGGTTAAAAGTCAGTATTTTCTCCAGAAAATCAATGGCTGTGAAGCAGAGAGAGAAAAACAAACTGGCCAAGTCCACCCCAGCACCACCAGTTTCCTCGTCAGGGTGAGCCCCTGTAACAAAACCCCTTGGAATAAAGAGGGAATTGAAGGTCAAACCCCTGTGTGCACCTCAAATGGGCAGCTCTGCTGCTCCAGGTTGGAGCTGAGGAGCAATGTCTCCATGGCAAGGGTTGTCCAGGGCTGTCCCAGGCTGCCCAGGGTGTCCCCATGACCCCTGGAGGGGTTTCCAAGCCCTGGAGCTGTGGTGCTGAGGGGTCAGTGGTGCCCTGGCAGGGCTGGGTTCATGGTTCAATGACCTTCAAGGTCTCTCTCAACCAAAACAACTCCATGATTCAAGATGCTCCTTATTCAGCTGGTTCTCAGTGCACAGAAGAGTCCCTCACACTGGAGATGTCACAAAGAGGAACCTGCCTCCCTTCAGTCACACCTTTTGCATGGAAACACCTCCATCCAAGCTGTGCCTGGGTTGCTTCAGGGGCAAAAATCACTCAGCAGAAAGCTCAGGCCACACCTATTCCCTCAAGAGCTTAAACTTTAACCAACGTCCCATTGTCTCCCACGAGATGATTTCACTGCTTGGACTAATTAAGTAGGATGGAATCAATAGCTTGAGAAGGTCACTGACTGCAGGCAAAGAACCAGCAGAGGGAAATATTATGAGGTGTCTATTTTATGATATATGAGGGGTCAGAGAGGCAGGAAAACGGCCATGAATTATGGAAAGGGAGCAGGTGACCTTTCTTCCTGCAGGAACGACAGGGAATAAATCCATTCCTGCTTGCTGGAGGCTGACAAGGTCCCTGGAGAGCCTGGACTGATGGGCAGCTCGTTGACAAGGGGATGTCTGGCAACCTGCTGGGACCTGCTCAACTCTGGCTGATGTCCTGCAAGTTCCAGCATGGTGGGGTTGGAAGGGAGCTCTGGAGAGCAGCTGGTGCCACCCCCCTGCTCCAGCAGGGGCACCCAGAGCAGGGGGAGCAGCATCCCAGTGGCCAGCTGGGGTTGGGATCTCTCCAGACAAGGAGACTCCACAACCTCTCTGGGCAGCCTGGGACAGCCTCTGACACCCTCACACCTTCATCTTCAGAGCCCTCCTCTCACTACCTCCAGGAGGCTGCTGAAGGAGAGGTGCAGCAAGGTTGAGATGCACCTTGAAAGTGTCTTGGAAAAGCCTTGGAAGGCTCTTGGAAGACACTAGTTGTTCATGAGAAAGCTGCTGCAACACAAGTGCTGCCCTGGAGGCCACACCTTCCCTGGTGGGGACACAGCAGTGGGGACACACGAGCTACAGATGGCATCACACACTGCAGACCTCCAGATACCTCAATCCACTTGGCCTTAGGGGACAATTCCAGTGATCCCACCCCCTGTGGAAACTGGTCTGGAGCTGGAGGAGGAGAAGGATGTTGCCAAAGGCAATGGGCACCGTGGTACCTTCACTGTCCACTTCGGGGAGCAGCTGGCGCAGAGGCTTCCTCACTTCCCACGTGCTGTTGATGAACATGGGCATCACTTTGAGCAGCTCCTCTTTGTCCTCCTCGTGGACAACTGGGATTGTCTCCAGAATGAGCTGCATCTGCTCCAGCTCGTGACCCCCTAAATGGGCAGAGAACAGGGGAGGTGAGACTCAGTTCAATGGGAACAAGAAGTGTAACCTGCTCTAGTTCCAGGTGGCCCTGCTCCCTGCAGGGGGGGGTTGGACCAGATGGGACCTGGAAAGGTCCCTTCCCACCCAAACCAGTCTGTGACCTGCACACACACAGGCAATGCAGCTCCCAAAGACCCCACACCTCCTTCTCCCACTCATGTTGGTGGGATTCTCAGAAGGAGAACAACTACAGAAGCTGGGAGAGTGGAGGGAGCAACAGAGCAGCTACAATTGAGTCCAGAAAAGGTCCTTCTCCATGACTAAGGGGGATGTTAACTCTGTGGCTCCACCAACGAGCTGCTCATGGGATGTGCTCCATTTTGTCACTCCAACCCACTGATGGGTGTTGGAGAAAGAGCCAAAGGAGAAGTGTTGCCACAGACTCTGGTCAGGGAGGCACCTTGGCCAGCAGCTCTTTGGTTCCTCCACTTTCCCAGCTTGGAGAAGTTTTTGCTCCTGAGAGTAGCAGGAGCTGCTGCTATTTCAACTGGATGAAAAGGAAGATTTGCTTCTCCAGAACATCTGGCTGTGGAGTCTCCTTCTCTGGAGACTTTCCAGACCCTCCTAGATCTGTTCCTGTGAGACCTGATCTAGGTGATCCTGTTCTGGTAGGAGGATTGGACTTGATGATCTTTGAGGTCCCTTCCATGCCATTCTGGGAACTCCAATACCCACTCACAGGAAAATCCATGAAAATGGGTAGAAATATTCAAATATCCTCCCTCCAAGAAAAGAAATCCCTTGAAGACACAAATCCCAGTCCACACCCACAGCACAAAGTACAAAGCTCTTGGGACAGGGCCACATTATCTCCTGTCCTTGTACCCTGTGCTGTATTTTTAGCATCCTTCCTCCCAACAAAAAGCTCTTGTTTTCTGTTGGAAACCAAGAAGCAGAAAAAGGTTTAGTTGTCTCATCAGAATTGTTCTTTGTTTGGGGTTTTGCTTTTGGCAGAGGATGGTTCCTGCCCTGCAAGGCACAGCACAGAGACACCCCACTGGCTGGTGGCTTCCCACTGGGTGACAACATGGAATGACAGGACCATTTGGGTTGGAAAAAAAAACCCTTTCAGATCATGGAGTTCAACTGTTAACCCAGCTCTGCATGGGCACCCCTGCCCCATGGCCCTCCAGGGCTTGGAAACCCCTCCAGGGGTCATGGGGACTCCAGCCCTGCCCTGGGCAGCCTGGCACAGCCCTGGACAACCCTTGCCATGGAGACATTGCTCCTCAGCTCCAACCTCAACCTCCCCTGGGGCAACTGGAGGCTGGTTCCTCTTGTTCCTTGGGAGCAGAGCAGGGCCCGACCCCACCTGGCTCCAACCTCCTTTCCCACCCATCCAACCACATGTCCTTCAATCAAGCCCAAGAATCCAAGTGAAAAATCAAGACCTTAACTCTCCTCCATCCCCGAGGACCTGCTCAGGGGAGTTTGCAGCTTGTTCTGGAGGCAGCTCCCACATCTACCAACCAACCACAGGATGCCTGAAGTGATGCTCTTATCATTGCCTTGTCTCACTTGGGAAAACTCCCTCTGCCATGCTAACAAACCCTTCAAGATGGACAGCAAGGACAGAAAAAAAGAAGGAATAAACAGGATCTAGAGACCTACCAGCAAAGAGCATCCTTCCAGTCAGCATCTCAGCCAGGATGCAGCCAGCTGCCCACATGTCAATGGCTTTGGTGTAGTTGTTTGGAGAGAGGAGGAGGCGAGGGGAGCGATACCATTTTGTCACCAAACCTTCAGACAGGTAACCCTGGAAGAAAAAAAAACCAAAAACAAACCACCCCCAGGAGATAAGAGACATCAGCCACCTTCCCAGAGAGCTCCTCAGCCCTCACAACCTCCATGCATCCCGTGGAGAAACCTGCTCTACCACCTTCCTGCTGCACCTTGGGCAGGCTCTGGATTGAGATCTTGCAGGAAGGGAAAGGGTGAGACCGCTAGAAACGAGAGATGCTTCTGTGTTCCTGGAGCCAAAGCTCCTGCTGCACCCCCCAGAAAAGGCCTTTGCTCTCTGGCACTGTGATCCTGAAGCATCTCCTCCACGGGACAGATGGTGTTAGTAGCACAGCTTTGGCAGGTCACACCTGGGAAAGTTATTTCAGGTCATGGTTAGAGGACTTGGAGGTGTTCTGTAAATCCCCAGCTGGAGCATCTAGGACATTCCTGAAGGGAAAGATGCTCTTGAAGTCACCTGTGGGGCTTCCAGCCACCAGTGTGGGAAGGTGGGCTCACCAGCAGCACCCAGGGGATGAGGGGGGAAGGATTTGCTCATGGACCAGCAGATGTCTTCAGGCATTGCTGAGCAGATGACACAACCCCATGAGGGCTCCTGGACAACCCTGAACCCTGAGTGATGCTGGGGGATAAGTGGGAAAGCCCTTTTTGGGGTTAGGGTGAAGAGGTGAGAAACCCTGCTCATTCTGCTTGGAGCCTTCCCTCAACACCCAGCCCTGCCAGGGCACCACTGCCCCATTCCCTCAGCACCACAGCTCCAGGCCTTGGAAACCCCTCCAGGGATCATGGGGACTCCAGTCCTGCCCTGGGCAGCCTGGCACAGCCCTGGACAGCCCTCAAGGGGAAGAAATTGTTCCTCTTGTCCAATCTAAACCT
>JAOEGS010019598.1:43441-53938 GCA_025447755.1 Corythornis vintsioides | reverse complement strand
TAAGATCATCTTTGTATCTTCCTATGCCACTTTCCTGGAGCTAGAAACACTCTTGAGTGTTTCAGCCCCTCTGGAAGACCAGAGGACAGTGGCATTCAGCCCAAGATGGGCTCAGGAGGCCACTCCTGTAAGAAGGGTCAAGTAGCAGAGGAAGCTGGGGTTGCTGCAGAGGTATTTGTGTCTGGCCTTTGGGGTCTAGAACTCAAAGGTAGCCCAATGCTTGAAGAGAAGCCTCTGTGCAGGCAGAGGGAGAGGCCAGATAGCACAAGAGTGGCTCTACATGTTGAATGTCACAGAACAATGGAGCTTTGTGAAATGCTGCGGGGAGTGACTTCAGCTGGGATGAATGTGCTTCAGCAGATGCTGCATGGTCCTCAGTTGCTGCCCCTTCTTCTTGGCTATGGGGTACAGGCAGAGAGCAGGAAGAATTGTGTTTCTCCACACTCTGGGCTGCTTCACATATGTGACAGAATTTGTGCTCCTGGACCTTTCAGAGAGTGCCTGGCTCACCAAATTGCTGTAAAGGGGGTTGGCTACACCTGGCTGACTTCAGCTGTCATCCAGAAGGATGACAAGATCCAAGAAGCTGCTGTAGCAACATCTCCCATCTAGAAGGGTTTGTATTTTATATGTGCTGTGTTCTGTATATCAACATCAGAAGTGATTTCTTGCTGCTCTTTCTCTTCCAGATGTTATCCAAGCCAATCGTCTCCATGCAGTAGACATTACCTCCAGCAGCTTCCATCTGATGTGGCCCAAACTCCTCTCCCAGGAAACTGACTACTACATCCTAGAGTATGCCCCAGTAGCTGATCTAGCACGGAAGAGGACAAAACAAGTGTCTGGGGCTCATACAAGCCTCACTCTAAGCAACCTTGCACCAGAAACCACTTACGAGGTGGCACTCATTCCAGAATCCAACGTCCACTACTTCCCTCCCCAGACGACGAGGGTTACTACCCTGGCAGGTAAAACATGCACAGTTGGAACCAAGGGGGACATCTCTTCTGGTCTGAGCCTCATGTGTAGAAAGCAAATGGGACAGCCTTTGGTCTGCATTCCACATTTTCCTCCTCTGCATCCCACAGCCTCATGGTCTGACTGGAGGAGGCAGATGGTTGTGGTGAGGACAGAACAGAATGAGCTGCTTTATGTGGGTTCCTGCCAAAGGGGGATTTTGACCTTCATGGCTTCAGCAGCTGCTATGGGAACATCCCTGTCTCCTACCTGAGGCTGCAGGAACAGCTAGGGGAGAGTAATGCTTGTGAAGTAGGTGAATGCTGGTTCTCCAGGCAGGTGTATCCCCTGTGTAAGAGGGGAGGAGAGGGGGAGAAGCCAGCCCCTCTGTGCACAGGAGTCATTTGGGCCAGAGGAATAACTGAAATTTATGCTGGATAGCAACATGACTGAAAATCTAAGCAGAGGTGACAAAGTCAAGATGAACTTGTAGCCAATCTTAATTTTCTGAGTAGTTTTGCCCACTCTGTGCTGCACAGGTAGGGAAACTTTTCTTAGGACTGAGCTGGGTTGTGCTGACTGGGTTGACTATCAACATCCACTCGCTGGATGGATTTTCTTCCACCTCCTGGAGGCTGTTATGGTGCAGGCCAATTATGCTCCTCTGACACCATCCTTATCCCCTGACTTCCATACTCATTCAAGTCTTTTTCTGTTCCTTTCAGAGGAAATCAGCCCAGCTCAGATTCTCATCTCGGAGTCTGGGCCTCACAGCTTCCACATTAGCTGGGCTCCTACACTGGGCAGTGTGAGCAGCTACCAGATCCTGTATGGACCACTCCCTGGGAACTCAGTGGAGCTGCTGGAGGTGGATGGCAGGCACAACAGCACTGTGGTGGAGAACCTGGCACCCAATACAACCTACCTGGTGACGGTGACCGCAGTCTACCAGTCGGGAAAGGAGAAATCCCTGTCAGCTAAAGCATGCACTCAGGAAGGTGAGTGAGGAGCACTCTGCTGATAGGAAACTCCCTGGGCACAAGGAGTCTCTGAATGGTGCCTGTTTCTTTGCACAGATCATCTGCCTCCAGGGGAACCCAGTCAGCCCAGTTAAATAGGGAGGGATGAGAGAAGGGGCAAGAGGAACAAGGACCTAGGTGGGTGAAAGTCACAGATGGCCACGGTAACATGAATCTTCTCTCTCTAGAGGGCTCCAAAGTGAGGCACCTTCGCTTTGAAGACGTGGGCCCCAACACCCTGAAAGCCTCCTGGGACTCTGCTGATGGGAAGGTCCTCGGTTACAGGGTCAGATGCCGGCGGCAAACCGGCCCCTCGTCCGTCATCAGCGTTTCCCCGCAGATCCACAGCGTGCTCCTCACCGACCTGCCCTCGGGCACCACCAGCAAAGTGTGTGTGCAGCCCGTGTACCAGCACCAGCCGGGCAAAAGGCTGTGCCGCATGGTGCACATGCAGCCAGGTGAGCTGGGCTGCCAGGCTCCCCTGCCAAGGGAAAGTGTCCCGAAGGGCACCGAGATGCAGCCCTTACGGTGAAATACTCTGTACTCATCAGCTAGGTTGCCAACAGGGCTCTGTCACGGCCACCAGCCCAAGAGGTACTGCCCAAAGTTGGGCTCTTCCCCCATTTTTAAGAGCAACGCTCCTCCTAGTGGCCTTAGGAGAAAAACGATAGAGTGGAGGCAGTCCCGTGGGATTGCGAGGGTGGGAGAACTGCCAAAAGCTGGCGTTGGAAGTGCTGTCAGAAGTCATTTGAAATCTCGGCTACCCCTCACTTTTCCCCTTGGCAGGGATAAGGTAACTGCTGTCCTCCTCCCGCTGCCCAGAAGCCACTTAGTGTCACACAACACAAAGGGATTTCTGACAGGCTTAAGTGCAGTTAAGAGCTAAAAAGCATCCGTGTGGCCTTGCAGCATCACAGCCTCTCTCCCAGCAAGAGGCTGGAGTGACAGCGAAGGTGACCACAAGGATGAGGTCAGATGTGGAGGATGGGTGGATAAAGCTGATGTACTTTTTGTGTCCTTTCCAGCTACAGAGGCCCGTGGATACAAGCACAGGCAGAGAGTGTGAGGAACCTCTAGCAAACCCACACCCGGCAGAGCAAGGAATCTTGCCTGGACACGGACTCAAAGGAGGGGTCAGGGGAGGAACCTGGGAAGCTCACGGATCATCTCCCAGCCTGTGCTGTCTGCTGAGGGTTGTCAAGCCTAAAGGTTGTCCCCAGCCAACTCCTCCAAAGGTCTGGTTTGGCTGGATGGGGCGACCAATCCAACTAATAGCCCCCAAAGCTGTACTCTCTTTATGTAAGTACAGCCCCCAAAGCTGTACCCTCTTTAGATAAGTACAGCCCCCAAAGCTGTACCCTTTTTATATAAGTACATCTGACAAATAACAAAAGGCAAGGTGATGACCCCTCCCTATCGCTTTGCTTTATGCCTGTTCTCTATTTATTAAACGTTGATACAGTTTTCTGTTTGCAGCTTATCCAGCATGTTCAAAACTCAGCTGTTTACTGCCCTGGCCCCTCTTTCTGGGTTTAGAGAAAGGTCACAGGGGGTCATATCCATTCCTGCTGTCAACAGCCTGACACTCAACAAAGAGCAGCTCTCCCCCAATCCATCCAGTGTACTCAACAGGTAGCTCAGAGTAGTCAGCACAACCATAGAGCATCTCAGGGAGGGGCAGGGAGGAGCAGCAGGAGAAAGAAGGAGAATGTAGAGAGTGTACAGAATGTGGAGGAGATTGGGTGAAAGCCACAGGGGTTTCTGAGAAGAGGAAGACAAAGGTCCCACTTGGCCTTGGGCTGGGATCTGGAGAACCTTGATCATAAAGACATGCTGCCTAAAAAGGATGAGGGTGATTTGGTGTTCCCAGGTTGGTTTGTGGCAGAGCTTGGCTGGTGACCTGTGAACAGAATGTGCCTGGCTTGTGAGCAGTGACAGTGACAGACCTTCCATCAGCTCCCCCAGGCTGGCTGTGAGTCCTGCTCACAGAGCAGCTCTAGAGAGACTAATTAGCCAGTTCTGTGACTCATCATAGGCAGTAAGTCTCCAGCTCTAGCATTCCAGGCTCTCTGCTCTGAAAACACCTCGCACATCTTCAGTCTTGTCCTGGGGCTTCCACCCAATGCTAAGCCCAAGCTACATTTCAGAATCAGAGGTTTAGTGGAGAGGAATTAAACTGATTCTTTCCCTTCAAACCCAGGCTTGAATTTGCCGTCACTAAGATGCAGTTTGGAAACAGGAGAAGGGAAAAAAAAAAAGACCTTTTTAATACCTAGTGACCAAGCTGTTGGAGCAGCACAGTTCCAAAATCCAGGGCTTAGGACTGTAAGGAAATATACATATTTTCTAGTGAGAAAACCAGCACCAGTGGAAACACCCTCCCTCAGCCATGCTTCTAGTTGGAATTTATTGCTCATTTGTCCTACACTCAATTTATTGCTCATTTGCCCTGCCCCCAGCCAGTGTCACCCCACCCTGCCACCCCTCCCTTAGCTCTGCTGAGGGGCCACTTCCACCACCTTCTTCTGGGGCTCAGAGGAGCTTTGTCACCCCCCTGGCTTTGGGAGCATCTGTCTGGGGTGACAGGAGGGAGGTTCAGTAACTGAGGGGAGTTTGTGTGATGTGAGCTCTGCTGCAATGAGATCACCTTGCTCCTCCCTGCTGTAGGGCACCCCCATTTTGCACCCCCCAGCATAGTTTACTAACACATTAACGTGTCAACCCCTCCCTGTTGTAATACAGCCTGAAGAGAATTAAATGCACAAAAACAGAGCTCTTGGAATGACGTTGTTCTTGATGCAAAAAGGGCAAATCTGTCCAGTGTGGCTCCTGTGCTGTGTTAGAAAGCTGGGATGCACCTTGGGATTAAATGGCAGCAGAGTCAGAGGTGTGGTTGTCACCTCATCTGCTTTACACAGAGCTCTACTTCCCCTCAAAAAAACCCCAAAAATCAGAAATGTATAAATAGAAACAGATCTGTCTCAAGAATATCTTGGCTTTGGTAAGAACTGAGAATTCTATCAGTTCTGCCAAGATCTAAGGGGCATTTACTTTCTGGCTCCTTCTCAGTTGGATGGGTAAATTCAATTTGATTTTGTTTTGTTGTGTTGTCTGTTATTTGGGTTTTTTTTCCCCTGTTGTTTTGTAGCTTCCTTTTTTTTGTGAGTGTTTTTCTATTTGGTTGGAGGTTTTGTTTGTTTGGTTTTTTTTTTGGTGTGGGTTTATTTTGTGTGGGTTTGTTTGTTTGGGTTTTTATGTGTTTTTTTGCTTGATTGGTTTTGGTTTTTTTGAGGGTGGGCTTTTTGGTTTTGTGATTGGTTTATTTCATTTTCTGCTTTTTTCATTTTACTTGTTTGTTTTGGTTTCTTCGTTGGGATTTTTTTTTTGGTTGCTTGTTTTGTTTGTTGGGTTTTTTTTGTTTTGCTATTTTGTTCTCTGTCTGCTTTGTTTCTGTTTTGTTTTGGGTTTTTTTGTGTCTGTTTTGTTTAACCAAGCCCAGTGCTCTCTAGAGCCATTCAAGCACCTCCACAGCAGGCAGGGAAGGGGTGGGGACCCCCAGCCCTCCATGTCTGATGAGCCGTCGGGGTTCCCGGGAGGAGCTACGTTCTCTCTCTGTGTGTGGACTATAACAAGTCGCATTTGGACTATAAAAAGTCGCATTTGGCGATGAGCTGCTCCCGGGATTTCACCTTCTGACGCGCGCTGGCGTTGGGAAGCAAAAGAAGGGCAAAAAAAAAGCCACTTGATGCTCCTCCCCGAGGTGCCCCCGAGGTGCTCCCGAGGTGTCCCGGGGCGGGACGGAGGCCGGCACGGCAGCGGGGCGAACTCTGGGGCCGTTTCAGCCCTAGCTGCCGTTTTCTGGCCGCTCTGACGTCATCGCTGCGGTTCCAGGCGCTGCGAGCGGCAGCCGCGTGGCCCGTGACGTCACGGCGGCGCTTTGTTCAGCGCGTTCCCATAGCAACGCGCCCGCCCGCCCCGCTTTGTCCCTCCGCGCTCCCCGTCCACCGGCCCCGCCGTCCCGCCCGCGCTCCCTTAGCCAATCAGAAACCCTCAGCCCCTCCCCGCGTGACGAAGGCGTCGCGTTCCCCGCCTTGCCCGCGGTGTGACGCTATCCGCGCGACCGCGCCGCGGACCAATGGGAAGCCGCCCCTCGCCGGCCTCGCGCACGCGTGCGGCCAGCGGCGCGTTCCCCCCCCCCCATTCCCGGCCCCGCCTCTCCCGCCCCTCCGCGCGCGCTGCCGGCGGCCTCATGTCCTGGCTCTTCGGGCTGAACCGCGGAGCCGCCCCGGCCGGTGGCGGGGACGGGGCTCCGGGACCTCCCGGGCTTTCCCTCCCGCCGGCCCCGGGTGGTGGAGGAGCGGCGGGAAGCGGCCCCGGGGACCGGCAAACGCCCAAGGACAAATGGAGCAACTTCGACCCCACGGGCCTGGAGCGGGCGGCCAAGGCGGCGCGGGAGCTGGACGCGTCCCGTACGTGAGGGGTCGGGGTCGGGCTTCGGGTGGGGGTCGCTCCCTCCCCAAGGGGAGGTCTGGGGGTCTCTGTCTGTACCGGCGGCAGCCTCGGGCGCTGGCGGTGCCAGGGGCCCCGCGGCCTGCACGGCCCCCAGGGCGGCTCTCCGGGTCACCGGCTTCCCCACAGCACCTCCCGCGGGGCCTGTGAAGGTGCTGAGGCATCTTCTCAGCGGGGACTGAGATCGTGGGCGTGCTGAGAGCGTCTCTGAGCAGCTGGGAGGGTCGAGTGGCCGGTTGCAGAGCTGTGCCCCGTGCCCAGGGCCGCGTTGGGTTGAACTGAGCAAGAATTTTACTCCTTGAGAGCAGCCTCCCGTGTGCTGTCACTCACCTCTGCCTGCTGTCGGTTTCAGGCCATGCAAAGGATGCTCTCAGCCTCGCCCAGATGCAGGAGCAGACCCTGCAGCTGGAGCAGCAGACAAAGCTGAAGGTAAATTGTGGTTGTACAGCCAGCCTGGGGGGTAGGGGGGCATAAGTCAAAGTCTCACTTTCCATCTGTCTGCAGAGGGTGCAAAGTTTTTCTTGGTGCTGTTCAGCTTCAGCAAACGATAGTTATTTGCCTTAAAAAAGTAACTCTCGAAGGTGAAACCCAAGCTGCTGTGCCCTGTTCTCAGACATGTTTTAAGGCTTTTTTTACAGCTTGCAGGGGGGTTGGGCTAGGTGACCTTTAAAGGACCCTTCCAACCCAGGGCATTCTGTGGTCATACATCCCAGGGGGTTGGAACTCCTGGAATATCACCATTGCTTTTAGGGAAAGCCAGGAGGTTGCTGCAGGGAGCTGTAAAGTAGCTGGGTGAAGGAGAGACTTCCTTTTCTTTCAGGAAGGAAGCTGGGGGTTATTTGAGTGTTGGTTGGCTTGTTGGGGTTTATTTTATTAATAAATTGTTTTTAATCCTAATTATGAGGTTTCTCAACTCTATTTTATGATCATATTTGAACAGTCTCGTGTCATCAGTCAGCTTTGCAGGGTACCTCTCTGATTATAGATGGATTCCCTGGAATATAATTGTCACCAGCATTTCTCTGTAGGGTGTCTCATTGAATGAATTAATGAGGATCATCTCTTTGTCTTACCAGGAGTATGAGGCTGCCATAGAACAGCTGAAGAATGAGCAGATTCGGGTACAAGCAGAAGAGAGAAGAAAAACACTCAGTGAAGAAACCAAACAGCATCAAGCAGTAAGGGAATGAGGGGGATGCCAAGGGATGGGAGACCTTGTTTGTGTCATTGATTGCCTTGTTTTTGGGGAGGGAGGAAGGACTGTGGGCAGCTGTAGGTGTGAGGCAGTCTACAGACTGAGCTCACCTTCTGCTCTGGCTTTCTAAAGTTGGACTTCATTTGTAGTTAGAAGCAGCTTTGTCACCTTGAACTTGTTACCACATTCTTGAAGGTCCAAAAGGAGCCAGGGGTAGTGGTGGCTCTTACTCTGTGCTCTTTGAAAGTGGACTGAAGGAGCTTTCAGGAAGGTGCTGTTGAACACACTTGTTTGGGTTTTATCAGCTGATGGTGTTTAAAGGCTGAAGATGTTGGCTTATCAAGTTTGCCCATTGCCTGGGCAATGAAGTGTCTCTGAAGTTACTCCAATTTCAGTCTTAGGTCACCTGCAACCTTCTTTCTTCCAACTTTGATCCTGTAGGCAGGAAAAAATACCTTAAGGGCAGAAGCAGTGCACACCTGAGAGTTACCAGAGGCTGTTCTGGGAGCAGTGTTGGGGCTTCCTGGTGTTTCAGGAGTTACTGGGGTGGCCATGATACTGACATCAGGGAGATGTAACCTGTTTTTTCTGCTCTCAGCTCACACAGGGTGACTTTTTACTGAAATAGCCCAGGATGTTAAGGGACTGATTCATTCTAAGTGTTTATCTGGCTTGGGAAGGAGTGAAAACTGTTTGGCACGTGTTGCTTTTTATCCCCTCTGACTTTGGACTTTGACCAGGGCTGGCTCAGGAAGCAGCAGGCTTCCCAGTCCCCTCCTCTGGTCACCAGTTAGCTCTTGAATTCTTGCAGTTCCCAGGACATGGTTTGAAAGCAGAGCCAATCTGATCATGATTTATTCCTCAAGTGCCATGCCTTCCAGTTCTTGGGGTGACAGCTTGGAAGCTGCTCTGCTGTCAGTTTTTGGAGTAGAGAACAATAATCCCTCATCCTGAGTCCTCCTTGCTGGTGGAAATGGGCCCTCAGACCACTTCCAGTTGAGTGTGGATGATGTGGGTTTATTTACCAGTTGCAGTGGGAAATCAGTGAGAGAAATTAATGAGAATCAAGAGATGAGAAGGAGAACTGGTCTGAGAGGCAATGTCTCGAGGGCTCTACTGCTCACAATTGCTAGTCCAGGGAACTTGTCTTAAACCAGGAGAAATATATTTTTCCCAGTAAAGTCTCCTTTTCTGGGCCAAGAAACACTTGTTCTCTGTTTTTATATCTGTGGTGCCTTAAAGTGAAGTCAGACTGTGTGGATTTCTCAGCACAGAGGAGTTTTTGGCGCTGGCTGAGGATGTTTTGCCCCAGACTTTGCCCTTTTCATCTTCAAAGCCAGGATTGATCCCTTCCCTTGCATGTTCCAACCCTCATTGCCCTCGGGACTCAGTTCTCTCTTAAATACCAAATTTTCTGAATACCACTTTCTGTTCCTTTCCCTTCAAAGCGAGCCCAGTACCAGGACAAGCTGGCCAGGCAGCGCTACGACGAGCAGATGCGACAGCAGGTATGGTCACCCAGGGGGCAGTGGGGCACTTTCCTCCTGAAGCCAAAGCAGGGATCTAGAGCTGGGCCCCCTTGTGCTGACCAGGGAAGTCAAAGGGCTGGAATCAGGATGAAGCTGCTGGGAGCATGGGGTTGGGAGTGTCAATGTGGGAGATGGGAAAGCGGAGCTTCCACCCGAGCACCAGCTTCTTGACAGCTTAAGCTGCACCAATATCTCCTTGACTGAGCTCTTACAGCTTGGACTCATCTGCTGCTGTTGTCTCTGCTTGTAGCAACTTGCAAATGAAGAGAACCTGAGGAAGCAGGAGGAATCTGTGCAGAAGCAGGAAGCCATGAGACGTGGTAAGCTGCTCGTTAGCTAGTGACAGAGTGGGTGGGTGTGGGAGTTCTTTGTTCTGGTCATTAACTCCTTGTCCCTGCTGGTTGATGCTCCATTAGGGTCATGTGTTAATATCATATTGACAAGTAATGGGTAAATCCCAGTAGTACCAGAACTACCAGTTGCATCCAAGATTGCTCTCTTAAACCTCTGCCCTGTGGTGCTTGGATTTTCCAATGAACCATCAGCATCTCCTGCTAGAGTAATGGAAATTCTGAAATTCATAATGGTTGTGACAATCTAAAATACAACTAGTTTTGAGGAGAAGAGAAACAAAACAGTGCCTGGGAAGAGTGGCTGTACCTGTCACCCTGTCTCAGTTCACTTCCCTGTAGAAAATGAAAGCCAAGTAATGAGGTTTTATCTGAAAATTGCTCCTTTTTTTTGTTGCTGTGGAATTGCCAGAACCATGGGGCTTACAGAGCTCCTATGGGACTCCACTAGGGCACAAGTTTTAGAAATTGAAGGAAATTTAAATGGGATCAGAGGGCTGGTTGGCTCCATGGACTGTTGGGTGCTCCTTGCTGCCATCTGCTGTGCTCTGTCTGCAGGTACTCTGAGAGAATCAGAGTTCCCTCAGTTACTAGTTATTGTCTAGCTCATCTCTGCCTAAGTTTGCCCTGAGCAGTTTTTCTGGTAATGAACTTCCAGAACTGAAGCATGATTATTGTCTTGCAGTGGAGAAGGCCACCTGTTTGGAGTTTGATCCCTCTTGTGCACAGAGGGGGAAATTCCCTGTCTTCTGTAATAGTGCACAGAGGGGAAAATTCCCTGTCTGCCTTCTGTAATATTGTACTGGTGGACTGCCTTGTTGTAGGGTGGGAGGGAATGATTGAAAAGGGCCTATAAGAAAGCAGGGGAGGGTCTGTAGTGACAGGACAAGGGGTAATGGCTTTAAGCTGGAAAAGAAAAGGATAGATTTAGATGGGAA
>JAOEGS010019598.1:27011-43341 GCA_025447755.1 Corythornis vintsioides | reverse complement strand
GAGGATAGATTTAGATGGGAAGAGGATAGATTTAGATGGGAAGAGGATAGATTTAGATGGGAAGAGGATAGATTTAGATGGGAAGAGGATAGATTTAGGTTAGACATTAGGAAGAAGTTCTGAGGGTGATGGATCCCTTGAATGGGCTGTCTAGGGAGGTGGTGGAGGCCCCATCCCTGGAGACATTCCAGGCCAGGCTTGAGGAGGCTCAGAGCAGCCTGACCTGGTTAGAGATGTCGCTGCTGAGTGCAGGGAGGTTGGACTGGATGCCCTTTGGAGCTCCCTTCCAACCCAATCCACCCGATGATCTTGAAACCCGCTCTGGGCACCGCGCGCAGCAGTGGAGAAGCCGGGACGGTGCCACACCCTCTCCTGGGGCATCATCCTGCCCCGGGGATTATCCTCTCACCCCCTGCCCCGTCCCGTCGCAGCCACGGTGGAGCGCGAGATGGAGCTGCGGCACAAGAACGAGCTGCTGCGGGTGGAGGCGGAGGCGCGGGCGCGGGCCAAGGCGGAGCGGGAGAACGCGGACATCATCCGGGAGCAGATCCGCCTCAAAGCCGCCGAGCACCGCCAGACCGTCCTGGAGTCCCTCAAGTAGGTGCCCTGGGTTGGGGGCTTTGCTGCTCTGGCAGATTTCTCCCCGCCACTGGGAAAAGCCTTGGTGCTTGTTCCGCTGAGGAATAGCAGGAGTCGGGCTGTACGGTGCTGAGCTGCTGGAGGACTCTGCCTTGCGCTTGTGTGGGTGGATTGTGAACCAAAGGGGCTGTTTCTAGAGCTGTGAATTTGAGATCTTTTTTTTTTCCTAATGTTACCTTGAGCTTTGTTCACTCAGAGTGAGGCTCAGTCACTCTGCAGACTGAGTTCTTTCAGTTTCTGGACACATGCCATAAAGGAGCAGTCTGTCTCCAAAGGGATTGGCTCCATTTAGATTGGTAATTTGTTAATTTTGAATTAAAAAATCTTTAGGATGAAATGCCTTTTATTACAACTCAGCACCAATAATGTATTAAAGAAAGATAGGGATAGCAATGCCAAATGCTTTTCTGGATTTAATCCCAATCAGGTGACTAGAAATGTATTTGCTGTGCTTGTTCATCCTCAGTTCCCAGGTGAGCCCTCAATTAGCTTTGTCTGGTTCTGAAGATGATTACACAGTCTAAAGTCATCTTGTAAATTGGTTTGGCTCAAGCTCTGAAATCCCTTTCTCCTCTCCTGCTTGCCTTGCTGTTTGCTCACTGTAGGACAGCTGGGATGCTCTTTGGGGAAGGGTTCCGTGCCTTTGTGTCAGACTGGGATAAAGTCACAGCCACGGTAAGATTGTGTTTTGTCTCTTCCAGAACAGTCTGTCTGTAAATGTGTGTTGAATAAACTCCTTGCTCTGTTTACAAACTAAACCATGCTGGGAATTTCCTGCTCACTTAAGTGCTCTCTGCAGTACTTAAGGAGATACTGTGCTTCAGTTTTTTATTCAGATTAATTGCCATCTTCTCTGCAGAGATATTTCATTTCTCATTGGTCACAAAAGATCTGGCTTCGATCAACAGCATATAATTATCTTGTCTTTGGAGGCACCAGCACCTTGACAAATACATTCCCTCAAAGTTTCCCAGCTGTTACAAATGATAGATGCAGATTCTGTGGAAAAAAAAAAACAAAAAAACCTAGATGAGGCTTTTTCACAGATTGTGGCTTGGGTTTTTTCCAGATTGTTCTAGAATTTTTTGTCTTATGTGTGTAAGGGAGCAGGGGTTTTATCTAATAGCCAGGTAAAGATAACTGCAGGTTTTTTCTTAGATATTTTCAATGCAATTTTTTGTGTTTGTGACAAGTTTTCACTCAGCTTTTTAATGATTGATGTTCATTGTACTTCATGATGCACAAACATCTATAAATGCTTACAGGTGAACAGAGCACTAAATGTTCAGCACTGCTCTTACAGGACTCTTGGTAGTGGCAGGTTTTGGGAACAGGAATCTAATCCCAGTTTCCCCCCTCCCTGATGTCTTTTGTACATTAAACTGCAAACTGGAAATATCTTTTTAGGAATATCAGAGAAAGTTTGTTGGAGATGTGTAGTAATTGATCTGATGGACACAAAAAAGGCTTGTTCCCTCTAAACCAGTGGTGTCAAGCTGTTTGATCTCATACTCCTCACAGTAAACAACTTCTGAGAACAGTGCCCCAGAAAACAGTAAGGGATGTGTCATGGAAGTTTGTTTTCTTTTTCAATTATAATGTATATTTAAAGGCCACAGAGAAATCCTTCTGCATTCATTCTTGTCTCTGAGCTGCTGCTTCTCCCCACCAAGTCAGCTGCCAGGAACTTGCCTGCTGTTCATCCCAGGTGGATAGCAAACTGTCAGCTCTGATCAGGGAGCCTGAGGGTACCATTTTCATCTCTAAAGGAGCACTCCAAGCCTCTGGAACTTAAAAAGCTTGCAGGACATGATCTAAAACATGCTTTGCTGCTTATGTCACAATCTCATTTTGATGTAGCCTGGAGAGCACTTAGAGAACTATCACGTGTGTCAAATAAGTTGATCAAAAGCTGGACCAACATCTCACAGGGCAAAAGAACTTGGCAGTGGCTTCTTACAGGTAACTTGGCAGTGACTTCTTACAGATACAAAGTTGATTTTTTGTACTGCTTAGAACAGAACTTTACAATGAAGAAACATTTTTAGTATCTTCATTTTGTTCTTTTGGCTTGAGAAAATGGACATTCTGCTTGAAGTCAGTCACCACCATCTGCTTTTATACCCAGGGGCTGGTACAAAAGACACTTTGCCTGAGTGCACTGGGGAGAACAAGAAGTGATTTCACTGGATCCTTTTGTCATCTGTAGGCTATACCTGGAATGCCTGCAGGATTCAGAGCCCTTTGCAGATCAGTGCCTGGTGCTTTTAGCTGCATATTCTCTTGACCCAGATACCAGTTTCCTGCATTATGGTCATTTTTGCTTCTGACAAGCTCTTGTCTTGTGAATTTGGGACATTTAGCTTAAAAAAAAAAAAAAAAAAGTAAGTATATTTTGGGAAAGGAGATAACACAGCTGGAACTCGTGTTTTCCGTTGCTTTGAACAAGTGACTATAAGGTGAAAATTAGCCAGTTATTTTAGGGTTCCTCTAAATTAGCCCTGAATTTTCAGCAATTCCTGACTGCTTTTTTCCTGCCTCTTCCCATCCAAGCAAAATCCCAAAGGTTCTGCTCAAAGTTTTTTTGGGTTTGTTGGGGTTCTTTTAGTGGAATTCACTTTGCTTATCATTCAGCGATTCAATGCTTTGCTAGATACTTCCTGATAAACAGATAGGAGCTGTAATCAGACTGATTTGTGGAGCTGGCATAGTAATTGTGTTCTGTGAATGTAAGAGTGGAGTAATTTTCCTGTTTTGATCATGTAGCTGTCAGTCAAAGCTGTATTTCTCTGCATCTTGTAACACCAACGTCAGCCCAGTCCCAAAGTCTGAAATGTCTCTGCCTGGATGGAGCTGGTGCATCCACCTGTAACTTGGCTTCATCCTGGGTATTGCTGAAGCAGATGGTGTAAGAGAGTGTGAGATTTGTTTGTCATGGTACCTTGTTTTTAAAAGCAAGCTGCTACAAAGGTGGAGTCTTGTGTTCTGAAGCCCTATAAACTGAGGTGTCTCAGGTGCTGCCCATCTTACCCTTTGCACCTCACACTTCTGAACCATTGGTGTTTCCACCCAAAGCAAAGATGATGTCACACGTTGAAGCAGAGTGAAACCAGACAGATGGTGTCTCATAGTTTATTGAACAGTGCCACCTTTCTTGTACTTGAAGCTTTTGACCTTGTTCTGTGCATGTAGTAGAAGCCTGCTTGCTCTAGAAGGCATTGCTGCAGCTTGCTCTGTCTGCCTGGGTGTACTCAGCTGTCAACTCCTGGCATCCTGCTGTAAGCTGAACACAACTGATCCTTTGCACTCCGAATGGTGTGGAACAGTTGGCCTCTTCCCAAACACCCCTCAGTTTAAAAATAATGCCCCTTGTTCCCCTGTATCTTTAGGTGAGTAGGACTTTTGGTAAATAACTGACTCACGTATGTGCAAACAGATGGAACTGGGAGGCTACTGTTTGTTCACCTTAAGTAAAGCCTCAGGAAAGTTATCAGTGCTTATCAGCCTCTGAGAGATAAGAGAACAATCCTATACGTGCTAAAGATTTCTATAAAGTCTTGCTTTCAAATCCTGTCCTGAAATGTTATTCTTAGCAATCTCCTGGAGTGTCTTTAGCATTGACAGCACAGCTCCCTGTCTATTCTGACAGCTTGCTATGGTGGAAAAAGCTGCCTGCAGGCTTTTTGGTTTTAATACAAACCAACAGAGTGCTGAACTGAGCAGCAGCCATAAACCACAGCCAAATCTGGACAGACTCTTGCTGCTTCACTGGCAAATCAATGGGAATGGCTCATGTTCTGGGGTTTCTGAAAGAACAGCCTCTAATGCAGGGTGGTTTTGGCTTTGAAGCTACTCTCCAGTACCTGTTTTCCTAATCTATTGGGTCTGTGTGCCTGTTCACCTTCAGATAGTGTACTCTGGTTAGTCAGTTTTGTTCCCTGCTATGTACTGCTGTGGTGGCAGCCCCAATTCAGATGTTTATCTTGGCATCTTTAATTCAATGTATGTTTTCTTGTATGGTGAGAAGTAGTCTGGGCAGACAGCAACTGCCTGATGTAGGCTTAGTCTTAACTGACTGCACAGAATAGCTGGAAAAAAACACAACCTCCCAAACTGTTCCACTTTCCCAACATGTTTTTTGTTCATAACACTGGAAGCTAAAGCTTCAGCATCATGAGAGATACTGTTTTCTCAGAGGAGGCTTCTACCTCAGGTCTGTGGCCATCTGTCTTCATACATACTCCACATAGTTTAAAGTCTGAAAAGCCACACACGTTCTGAGGAGGAGAACACTTCTGGATACATGGCTATTTACTTGTGCTTCCTCCACCTTTCAGACTGAAGATGCCAGACACCTAAATGCCCTATGAATAGAGAGTGAGACCTTCACTGTCTGAACAGGGACAAAACATCTCACCAAAAATAAACCCCTATTGGTCACCGTTTGTCCCGAGTCTTAACTCCCCACCCCAGGGCAGGCTACACACAGTAGCATTGACTCCCCAGGTGTTTTTATTTTCCAGGTGGCAGGCCTAACCCTGCTGGCAGTGGGTGTTTACTCTGCCAAGAATGCCACAGCAGTAGCAGGGAGATACATAGAAGCACGTCTGGGCAAACCCTCCCTGGTGAGAGAAACCTCACGCATCACCGTGCTGGAAGCACTGAAGCATCCTCTCAAGGTGAGGTTCAGCTCTGGCTTTGTGTTGCACTCAGCTGTGAGGCTGTAGAAATCCTTTTGCAGCTCTTGGTGTCAGGCAAGGAGCTGTGGAAGGGTCTGTGAATGAACGTGCTGTTGGGAGATAGCATAGGTAGGCTGAGCTCCTTGTCATGTCATCTGAACATGTCAAAACAGGTCCATTTCTGTGTGTCACTAATTGAATTTGTCCTCTCTAGGTTGGTAAACGTCTTACCAGCAAGGCTCAGGATGCCCTTGAAGGAGTTGTTCTCAGTGTGAGTACTCTTTTCCTGCCTTGCTCTGTGAAGAGTAATTTGGAATCCAAATAAGAATGGCTCTTTCCTTACAGTGTAGCTCCAGTAATTCAGGAGACATAGCACCTCTGGGGCACTGAGACCATAAATAAGCTCCTGTGTTCAGCCTTAACCTTTTTTTTTTTTCCTCTGTGCAATGCAGTTGGAAGTCTTGGTTCAGTCCTTACCCTGCTGCAGTTTTTATCTGTAGTCAGCATGTTAATATACAAAGTTCCACTTGTCTCATCTAATCCATTAAGGATTACTGAACCCAGCTCTGCATGGAGGCCAAAAAGCCAAAGAAGTGGGTGCATTTGCCCATCTTCTGAATGGCTCTTAACTTAATTAGGGCTGCTTCTCTCTGTTTCCTTCTGAATTTGATTTCTGGATATCAGGCAAATTAAAGTGCTTCTTGAAGCTGCTGAGAGAAAATGCTCCTGCAGGAACAGCTTTCTCCCAGGATCTCTACCAATGTAATAAGTATGCACACAAATGTTTGTGACTTATATGGAAGAATTGATACTGCAAAGAATTGCTTAAGTTTTCATGTCTCCCTCCCAGGCCACCCAATAGGAAGTGAATATTTAGGTGTTAACAGTTCTTACAGTAGCTACTGCTTCCCACACTGCTGTTTTTTCTTATAAAAGAATTGTAGCCAAGTGGACAGAACTTTAAATTGAGTAAATCCTGACACAGAAGGGGGAACGACCCTGTCTGAAGTAATAAGCAGCTGAAGTTAAGGCTTGAAAGCTTGAGACTGTGGGAGTGCTGCCTACTTCTCACTGGTACTGATCTGTGAAGCTGATAGATGGAGGTCTCATGGTACTTTCTGTTCCTTAAGTTTAACTCTTTTCTTGCAGCCACAGTTAGAAGCACGTGTGAGAGACATTGCCATAGCAACAAGAAATACAAAAAAGAACAAAAGTCTATACAGGAATATTCTTATGTATGGTCCCCCTGGAACTGGAAAGACACTCTTTGCCAAGGTAAAAACCCTGCCAAGGTTCTGACAACCTGCCTGTTGCAAGGTTGAAGCTTCAGGGTCTAAGCACCCTCTCTAGTCTGAAATCTATTGCCATGGTATTGCATAAACACTGTGTTCTTGTGTCTGCTGGGAAGGGAGGAAAGGGCACCCAGGCTGCTCCAGCTCTCCATTGCTGCACTCACTTGGGTTCTAGTGCTCAGCGTAGGCAGAGGAGCCCTTCCATCTGGAAAAGGCACTTGGCAGCTGTGACTTGTGAAAGCACAACACCAGCCTGCTGTCTGATTTCCATCTCTGGTGATGTTATGCCCTTGCCCAAGCAGGGTCTGTCCTGCTGTCACCAGCTAACCCCAGGGCAGAGCAGAGACTGTCCTGGCTCTGCCACACGTATGCACTACCAGGGTGGCTTTGCATGGATTTCAGTCAGGATTTGTTTTTTGATTTGCTCTTCAGTGCTGATACAAGTAAAATATTGTCTTTATTGATACGTTAATCCCATATTCCAATAGGCTTTTTTTTTTTGGTGCCTGCTTTGACAGTGGGCCACCCAGTTTAGAGTTCTAAACCCAGCAGAGAGGGACAGCTCTAGGAAATGGCAACAGCAGCGAAAGGTGAAGAAGGGAGAAGTGTCCCCTTCTCTGAGACCATTCTTGCCCTCTGCAAATAAGCATGCTGCTGGCACTAAATGGCTTGTCTTTCCCTCTCCATTTCCTATGGTCTTGCAGTTGAGAGAGGGTGTTTAACTCGTTGCTTTCCTTTTCCTTGCAGAAATTAGCTGTGCACTCAGGCATGGATTATGCCATCATGACCGGTGGCGACGTTGCCCCCATGGGGCGTGAAGGAGTTACTGCCATGCATAAGCTCTTTGACTGGGCAAACACCAGCAGGAGAGGGTAAGCAGAGGTTCCTCTGAATCCTGAATTTGCTTGCTTTCTTGCCCAAAGAAACTCGGTGCAATGATGTAGCTCAGTTTTCTGGTTTTGCTCAGATGAGGTAACACTGACGAGGCACAACATCTCATAAACTCTTCCTGGAATGAGTGAATTCTTACTGCTTAGTAATACTTAAAAGACTAAAAGTTTTTGCTGTTCTGCTCACTCAAACCCTTTTGTTCAGATTTTCCATAGCTTGACTTTCTGCTCAGGCAGGTGGGGAGATATTTTGTAGGAGCATGTAGTTAATTTGTCTGTGCTGGTGTAAATGGATCTTTACAGTTCAGAGGTAGCTAAGGAGTTGCTTGTGCAGCCAGGAGATGAAAATTCAATAGAGAGCTTGCAGTGGGTGTCACTTTGGGGTTTTGTGCTGTTTTGATCACAGGTCTTCTGGAAATGTGGCTAACCAGTGATTTATGTGTTCTCAGATTGCTTTCGAAGGACATTATCTTGCAGTGTCTGTTTTAATCCTTGTTGCATTCATCATCTAAATGTTTCTATTTCCCCTTAAAATAAAAAGCCTATAACAAAATAGAGTAAATGTCCTAAGGATTTAGACTCTTCAGGTTTCTTCTACCCTGAGGAACTATAGAAGGAAAGGTGTAAGAATTTCAGTGAGCTTAGGAAAAAAATAGTTGGAAGAGATATGAGGATACTCACCTGGATGAAGACTGCTGGATACTTCCACAAAGAATTACCTTTTACAGCCCTGCCTGGATTTCCTATTTATTCTCTGTCCTGATCAAAACTTTTGTGCATTTGAACTTCATACTCTTCAGATATTCATCTTAGGAAAGCTGTGATCATGATGTGTCCATACACATCAATATTTTACCTGCCAGTAGCATTGAAGTATTTCAGCAAATTTTATTCTGGATTTCCAACAGTGTTAGCTGTTAGCACTAGGTTGCCTTTGTTAGCTGGAAGCTGTTGCTGTAAAAAACACTTCTCTGCAGAGACTGTAGCTGAGCATATTTTCAGAAAAGCTGGAGTCGAGTAAAATATGTTAATAGGCCCTGAAATCCCTTGAAAGAAAGCTGGTTTTGAAGCTAAGCAAGAAGGCAATACAAGCTGTGACAGCTTTATGAGCAACTTGGTTCTGTTATTGATAAACATCTTTGTCTCTTGGGAAGAGCACTGCCCCTGGGTTATAAGTGAATTTATCTCTGTGAATTATTCATTGACTTTATTAATTCACATCTCCACAGGTAGTAAAACCATTAGGTTATTGCTAGTGTGGTTTGGAAAAGAAAAGCACCACAAAATAAAGTGAATTGCAGAGGAGGACTCTGATTTGAGGTTTTCACAATGGTGTGAGGAAGGAAAGTGGCAGGAAGATGTCATTGTCACCAAGATTTCTTGTCTGCTTGTGCTGAACTCCAGCTTGGCAGTAACATTACCAGCACTGCTCAACACAAAGCCCATTGCCAAACCATGCCTGTGAAAAATCCCATCTAGGCTTGAACATCTGGAGGAGGTTACAGTTGTGTGCCCTACAATTGGTTCTGGAAATCAGGAAACAAAATTCCAGAGGTCTGGAGTCAGATTTATGGCCTGAGTTGTCTTAAGCTCTTAACTGTTGGGATGGGCCAAGCACGTGCAACGGAGAAGTTGCTTGTGGCTGAGAAATGGATTTGCATGGGTCATCCTTTGGGCTTGCAGCTGGCCTGCTCTGGTGTCTGTAGTGGGACAGGAGAATCCTTGAGCTGGTTGAGCCTCACTTACCTGTCTCCTGTTACTGTGTAGTGCTTTCCTTTCACAGCCTCCTGCTCTTCGTGGACGAGGCAGACGCGTTCCTGCGGAAGAGGGCCACGGTAAGAGCTCTGGGGCCAGGCAGCCACCAGCCCCCTCCCCAACATGACTAACCAGCTCCAAGGGCTGGAAATGAAAACTGGCAGGTGCCTGACTGCTCACCTGATGGAGTGATGCACAGGCAAGAAATTAGCATCTTGTGACTGAATGGAATGAGACATCTTGAGAGTTCCTCCCTGCAGCTCTTGGGTGACACAAGCTTGTGTCAGCCACTTTTTGCAAGTGACTGGTCAGTCAGAGAGACATGTCTGGAAAACAAGAGAAGGTTGTTCACTCTGCAGAGCTGCTTCCCTGCAGGGTTTGATTTTTGTTCCTGCAGGCTTGTCTTGGGAGGTTTTCATAACATCCATTAACAAACCTACACTAGCATCTTCCCCCATACAAATGATTTCTGTTTTCAAAGTAATTCGCCATGTTGCACACTGGATCTGAACCCCTGGCCATAGAACATTACTTGGAATGTGTGAGTTCTTTGCTCTAATTTATTTTCCTGTACCTTATTGGACTTCCCAACTAAAATAGTGTTTGGAGGGAAAACAACTGGGGCTACTGGTTAGAGCCTTGGGTGTGAAATCAAGAGAATCACTGAATGACTGTTAGAAGCTGTAATTCCAGCCTTTTTCCTGGGTATATAAATGTATCCTTTTTCTTCCAAGGTATTGCAGTGCTTTGGATTCTACTCTAATGCAAATGCTTGACAGTAACAGAACTCACTTTGTCAGTAATGCTGCATAAAGCTGTGGCCTGTCTTAGGTCTCCATGCAGTTCATCTTCCTTTGGATTTCATCTTTGCAGGAGAAAATCAGTGAAGATCTCAGAGCAACTTTAAATGCATTCCTGCACAGAACAGGGCAGCACAGCAACAAGTGAGTAACCACTTTCAGCCCTTACAGCAGCTGAAATTGCCCTGAACTGGGGAAAACCAAGGGTCTGTGGTGTGCAGATCACTTTTACATGACCTTTTCCAGATCATCTTTGATTTCATTTTGTATGTGTGTGTGTAAACTTTTATATGTAATTATTTAAACTTGTTTTACAAGAAAATGAGACAGCAAGAAAGGTTTTCTCTGTTTGTGGGAAGGTGGGTGTCTCAGTGATGAGCTGCTCCCTTAGTGAGGTTGTATTTAAACACCTGATAAAGTAACCTGACAATCTTTCCCCTCATGTTAAACTGCCTCAGCAGAGCTCTGGGGGTGCTTGGTGGGTGCTGTGCCTCCACTCAGCTTAACTCTGAGCCATCTCCTTGTGATTCATGCACTGCTTTTTACTTCTGAATGGCCTTATTGCTGCTTTGGGCAATGAGAAGCCCTCTATCCATGATGGGAGCTCACTTGAATGAGTCTAATAGTGCATGTAAATCCAGCTCTTTTGGTGAGGCCCTGGGGAATGCTGTTACTTTACCAGCTAATTGTCAGCAGCGTAACTAAGTACCCTGAATTGCTGCCTTAAACCTCCCAAAGACCTTTCTGCATCTTCTTGCTGCTCTGCCTGTTAGTGTGTCATAGAGTCACTGAATTGTCAGGGTTGGAAGGAACCTTAAAGATTATCCAGTTCCAACCCCTCTCCTATGCAGGGACACCTCCCACTAGAGCAGGTTGCTCAGAGACCCAACCAGCCTGGCCTGAAAAACTGCCAAGGATGGGGCTTCCCCCACCTCTCTGGGCACCCCGTGCCAGTGTCTCACCACCCTCATGGGGAAAAAATTCTTCCTCATGTCTGATCTGAATCCACCCATCTCTAGTTTTAACCCATCCCCTCCAGTCCTATCACTGCTCAACAGCCTAAAAGGTCCCTCCACAGCTTTCCTGGAGCCCCTTCAGATCCTGGAAGCCACAAGGTCTCCCTGGAGCCTTCTTGAGACTGAACAACCCCAACTCTCTCAGCCTGTCCTCACAGGAGCTGCTCCAGCCTCTGCGCATCCTCATGGCCCTTCTCTGGACACGTTCCAGAGATGTCACTGGAGATGCTCCTACAAAGCTGTTTCTAACAAATCCTCAGGCACATCAGGTGATCAGATGTCTCTGATACTGGCCATGGCAGTTCCCAGTGTTGAGACTTGGAAGGGCCTGGAGAATAAATCTTATGAATAGCGATTGAAGGAGCTGGGACTGTTTAGTGTGAGGAGAGGGGGCTGAGGGGAGCCCTCATCACTCTCTACAGCACCTGAGGACACTGTAGAGAGGCTGCTGCTGGTCTCTGCCCACAGGTCATTAGTGACAGAACAAGAGGGGATGGATTCCAGCTGCTCTAGGGGAGATTTAGACTGGAATTAGGGGAAAATTTTTCACTGATTTCATTGAGTCACTACCCCTGGATGTGTTTAAGGGTCGTTTGGATGTGGTGTTGAGGGACATGGCTTAGGGGTGAACTTCGTAGAGCAGGGTTCATGGTTGAACTTGATGACCCCAAGTGTCTTTTCCAACCTGAACGATTCTACGATACTGATTTTTAAGGGATTTTTTTTTCAGTCTCATTTCATCCTTGCAGGTTTATGCTTGTTTTAGCAAGCAACCAGCCCGAGCAGTTTGACTGGGCTATCAATGACAGGATAGATGAAATGGTGAACTTTGACCTGCCCCAGCTGGACGAGCGGGAGCGCCTGGTGCGAATGTATTTCGATAGGCACGTGCTGAAGCCAGCCACAGAGGGGAAACAGTGAGTGTCCCTGCAAAACCTCCCCCCCTCTGGCCTTCCCTCTCTTCTCTTGTTTTTCTTATCTCCTTTTCTGTATATTCTGTCACACTGTCTGTAGACCCACTTTAAACTTGATCCAATCCCATCTTTGATTTCATTGTAAGTTGCTCTTTCCAAAGCCTCCCCCTGATCCCTCCTGCTCTGGTCCTGTGGCCACATCTCAACTAATCCTTGTACTTCTCAGACGGTTGAAGCTGGCCCAGTTTGACTATGGGAAGAAGTGCTCAGAGATTGCCAGGTTGACAGAGGGCATGTCTGGCAGAGAGATCTCTCAGCTTGCTGTGGCATGGCAGGTATGTTGGGCTTTTATCACTGGGTTTGTGGGTTTCATTCTACCTTTTTTGAGTGTTTCATGGGCTTCTGATTTTGAAACCCTGGGTGTAAAGACCTAGGATATTGGTCTGCAGCTGAGTGATGGTAATGCAGGAGAGAAAGCAGACTAGAAATTGTTGTATAATTTCTTTATTTCTCTTCATTTAGAGGAGAACTCCCTCAACCATGTCTGTGGAAGGCTTTGCTACCAGGCATTCCCTGTAATAAAAAGTTGTGATAAATGATCCTTTGCTTTTTATCACCCCTTATCTCCCAGCTTGTCATTACTCCCCAGGAATGACTTCAGCTTTTATCATTCATCCTTTAAGTGATCTTGAAGGAAGGAAAAGATGGGAGTGACTAATTCCTTACTATTCTTACCCTGATCACTCTTTAAAATGTACCTCATAGCACCAGAACTATTAACAAGGTTCTGTGTAAAATTGCAGCAGGATTTTGTGTTCCTCTCTTCTGTCATCAAGTGAAGGGCTTGAAAAAATACCCAAACCAACAACCAAAAACAAAACAACATAAAAATAACAGTCAAGATGCAGAAGAGCTTAGGCAAAAAGATGTGAATTGTTTCAACTTAGAAGCTGCAAGAAGCTTCATCTGTGTCAAAATCAAAGTTGTTGGTACTCTGGAGCAAGGGACTTAATATCTTATCCCTTGTTAGTCAAGAAAGGAAGTGTGGTGTGTCATGGGTCAGTGTTGGAGCAGCACAGGGTTTCTGCAGCTAGTGGCTGGACACGTGGACTCCTTTCCTCAGGAGACAGCTGGATGGATACAGTCCTGGAGGGTTTGTGAGGGCATCCAGAAAGGGATTCTGTGCTGAACAATGCCCTGGGAGCTGCCTGTCAGAGCTTTTGATCCTAAGTGCTCCTGAGGGTTCATTTTCAGTCATTGGGTCAAGGAATTTGGAGCTGGAGCTTGACTGGAGCTTGACTAGAGCTTTACAGAAAGCTGCTGAAATGCAGTCTGCCAAAGGTCTCTGTTTAATAAATAAAAGCAATTGACCCTTTCTGGGGAAGATGATGACAGCACAAAGCCCTGGTGAGAACTGCTGGCTGTGAGTGCTGGAGCTGCTTGGGAGCATTTTGTTTTCAGCTGTTTTGCACAGTGCCCTGATGTGACCTGGAGCTCATCCTCAAGGTGCAGCCTTCAGTGCAACCTGCCTGTCACTTAATTCACCTCAGCTTTCTGTGTATACTTGTTTTCTTAATTAGTTTACTCCTCCAGCAGTCATTTGCAGTGTTGCTGTCTGTGTGTCTTACACCTCTCTAGATGTGAACAAAGCTTCAAAAGTGTCTGGGCAACAGGAATGCAGGGGGAGGGGACTGGCAGGTTTCACCTATGGCCAAGTGTTGTTCTGTTCCACAGGGTCTGTCCTTCTGCACCAAGCTAACTGAAGCCTTGTTACTTCCAATTCTAGTCCTAACCCCTGTGTGATGAAACCTGCTCAAATCAGCCATGAAGCACAGGGAGGGTGAGGGAAGGCAGCAAGGAGCCTGAGCTGCAACTCCTGCTTCCATTCCTGAATTGTGGAAGTGCTGGAGGAAAGGGACAGGGAGCACAGGGGGTGTTTATTAGGGACTGGGTGGAGTTTTGAGGTGCTGGGATCCTCAGCAGCTCTACTTGGCTTGCTTGGGGTCATCTCTCATGGTCAGAACTGAACCTTGGAGATGGTCTGGGGAAGGTGAGGCTGTGAAGCAGCAGTAGAGGTGTCACAGCTCTGGCCACTCTGCTGTCCCCTGGCCTCACAGTCACTGTGGAAATGTTTTTGGAGTGCTTTGCTGAGATTGCCTGTAACAAAAACATCTCAGTTGATCTGGAAGCCTGAGCTGAAGCTTTCATAGGTGTAATTCCACAATGAGCTGGGCTCAGAGTTGATTAACTGTCATTTACATGAAGTTCTAGTCCACTGCTGTCTCCATCTGGCTCAGCTCCTCCTGAATTTACCAAATGGAAAAAACAAGATGCAGAAAAGCAGAGGGTGTAACCTCTAGCAGTGGGAAAAATATTGCTGTCTGGCACAGCTAATAGTCTGCATGCTAGAAATCCATTTTAATCTCTTCTGCAGAAGACTGAGCATTCCTCTTTGTCCTTGTGCTTTTCCATCCCCCCTATCCAATGGTTGATGAATACAATATGGATTAGGTGCATTTAGACACTGAAAAATTCCCTTCAGATCTGTTTATAGCAACGTGCAGGCTTTTCTAGTTCTGCACCCTGTGCTTAAACCCATTGATGTGCTGTAGATAAAACATCAGAAAAACCCAACATTTCACCAGTCCAAGCTATAATCTCTGGCAAATTGGCAATGCTTCAGGAGGATTCCCAGGAGTTTTATGTCCCAGTGTTAATGATCGAGGTGAGCTTGTTATTTCCCTGCCTTTTGTGACAGTGACAGAAACACCTTTTTGCTCCCTGAACCTTGCTTATATTTTAAAAATAATAAAATAATAAAAAATAATCATCTACCTGCCCCAAGTTATGGGAGGAATTTAATGTTTCTGTGGTGATCTGAGCCAAAGGACACTGTAAATGATGGAGTGTGTGCTTGTGTGTTTGAGGATTGGTTATTTTTAGCAGACAGTTTTCATTAGAAATGTGATTCAAAGATTAGTTTGGCCAAGTTAAAATAAACCACAGTTCTTGGCTGAAGTGAAACATGAGGTCATCTAGGCTGGCCTTGTCATCTGTGCTCCATCCCTCCCCCTGAAAATGTTGCATTCAGATGATTTCATTATTGGCTTTCACTTGCAAAATGTGAAGAGTTGCACTGGAGCAAAGGGGTTAAAATGTGTCCATGCAGCAGGCAGGGGTATGAATATAAATGAAGCTCAGAACCATTTTTGTGTGTGTGCAAGCTTCTCCCAGAAGGGACAGCTGCTTCTCCCATTTGCTTTCTTGACAGCTAGGGCCTCGGGCTTTCTATAAATAGAAAGTCATTGAGAAAATCAACAGAGCGTGAACTGCACAGCTTTGCAGGAGTTTCCACAGCCCAGTTCCTGCTCTGTGCAGGGGCAAGGAGGAAGGGAAGAGATCCTCTCTCCTGTGGAGGCACAGGGTGGCACTTGCTCCATTTTCAACCCCCCAGTCCTCCAGCCTGGGGGGCTGTGTTGACAAAAGCTGCCTCCTTTGAGCTTTAAGTCCCCAATTCTGTCCTAAAAAAAGAGTAAAACTAAAAATAGCAAGGGGGGTGGGGGCTTCTGGGGATGAGTCAGAGAGATTTCAGCTGCACAGAACCTTCCCACCCTGGTCCTTGTGCAGCGCTCACGTTGTGCCTCGTGTGGATAAATCCTTGTGGCAGCAGCTGGGTTTGGAAATGGGATCTTTGGGTGGCAGCAGCTGCCTCGTTGTGTTCAGGGTCCCTCCTGCTCTGCTGTTCCATGCCCAGAATAAGTGCCTCTCTGCAGAGGGAGTTCTCTTTTGCAGATCTACTTTGCTGCCTGTGGCCAGTGTTGATGCCCAGCTGGGAGCACGAGCATTAGCCTGGCTTGTCACTTCTGCCTTAGGGAGGATTGCAGAGGGTTTGCACAGGGGACGTTCTGCTTTGAGGCTGCTTGCAGTACAAATCAGCAGCCACCAGCTCTGGTTACACGTGGCTTGTGCTGTGAGGCCTCTTGTGATCTCACCAGGCCCCCTCAAAGGGCTGGCAAGTGGCCTAGAGGAGGCTGAAACCCAGCTTGGCTAGCTGCTCATTTCTGGAAATAATTACTGCTCCTGCAGTGAGGTGCAGTAATCCAAGGGCCAGGGTCGTGTGCTGGGCTGGTCACTACAGACCTTTGGGGCTGTTTGGGGCAGGGATGGGAGAAGCTGGAGAGGGTCTCGTGCTGACTGGAGTATGAGGAGCCTGGGTATGGAGCTGCTGGCAAGGGAAGCAACCAGATTTGGGAATCTGTAGCCTGGAGTTGCTTTGTTACCGTGGAGATGGGTGCAGCTCAGGCATGAGCATCCCTCCCTCCCCTCCCCTCCCTCCCCTCCCTCC
>JAOEGS010019598.1:0-25117 GCA_025447755.1 Corythornis vintsioides | reverse complement strand
CCCTCCCTCCCCTCCCTCCCATGCAGGGTACCATCCACTGGTGCCTTCCCAGCTGTCCCACAGGTCTGGCAGTCCTTTTGCTGCAGCTGAGGAGCAAGGGCTGGTGGCCTCTGGTGGCCTGAGGTTGCCAGTGGTGCCAGGAACCCCCATCACCAACCGGTGTCTCCTCTGCCTCTCCAGGCCGCAGCGTACGCGTCGGAGGACGGCGTTCTGACCGAGGCCATGATCGATGCCCGGGTGGCTGATGCAGTGCAGCAGCACAAACAGAAGATGGAGTGGCTGAAAACAGAGGGTGCTGAAGCAGGCAAAGGGACTGGCACAAAGCCTCTGCTGCCTTTCCCCCCGGGCACACCGGTGTGAGAAGTCTGCAGGCTCTGGAGCAGCCTCGGGGGGTAGTTGGGCACGGGAGGGTCTGTGGGGCAAATGTTCCGTGGAGTTGTGTGTTGAGAGAAGTGTGTCCACTGGTGCAAGGGCGGGGGTTCTGCCTCTGCCTGCCTTGGGGTTTGTGTTTTTAAAGTGCACCAGAAAACAAAATGGTTTAAGGCAGAAGCAGCTCTATTAAAGGACCCCCTTGCTGAAATACCACTGGCTGTGTCAGTCTCTGTGCCCTGTCCTGCTAGCGAGGCCCAAACTCCAAATCCTTTTCAGCCGTTTGACACTGCTCTGACACATCCCAGTGACATGGGGCTGTGGGAGCCCAGGGCCTCTCCAAGTCTCCTACTCCCATATATTCACCTTTGCAGGCTTTATCCTCCAGCAGAGTTAGTTTTCATTTTTCTTGCATAGATTCTGCCCATGACTCACCTTCTTGCTCACATCTCTGGATGGTATCACTCCCTGCTCTCTTGTCACCCCTTCACAGGCTTGGGGTAGATTTTCAGTGTCATATTTGATGTGGTTCATAGCCATACCTCATGAACTTGGAGTCACCATTTAGAAACTAGAGCTAGGCAGTGGGTTGACTGATGGGTGGTGAAACTTCCCTCATGCTGTGGCTGCAGGAGGTGCTACCTGACTCTGCTGCCTGTTGTCTTCTCTGTGCTTGGGTCTCCTGGAGCATGGCTGCAGAGCCAGCTTGCAGTGCTACCTGCAAGGGATCACAAGCTCTGGAGCCTGATTCCTCAGTGCTGTTCCAAGCCTGAGAGCTTTTATGCCCCTTCAGTGTATCATGTTGGAACTGCCCATTCCCTGGATCACAAGAGGCATCTCTAAGGAGTGAGGCAAGGCTTGGGAGGGGTGTCTTGAGTACAGGTGTCCAGCAGGATCTGAGGAGAGACATATGAGTGGGAGTTTGCTGCTGGCTGCTGCCATCAACCTGCTCTGGCTGCACGAGTTGTCTGCTGCCTTTCTGGAGGGACTGGGGAACGTGCTGTTGTCAAGTCCTGAGCACCAGCCTGTCTCCATCAGATGACATTTGTTCTGTCTGGGCACGGTGAGACAGGTCAGAAAAGATCTTGATTTTTCTTTCTGAGAGTGAACTGGGCTTGAACTCTGTGCTCTGCCCCGAGTCCCCTTTTTATAACTACACTCTGTAAGCACATTCTCCTGACCCAAATCCGTGCCCTTGAGTAGCTTGCTGAGTGTTCTCCTCAGACAGGAGCTGACAGCCCTCTCTGCTCTGTCCACTTCACTGCTGGTTGTTACTGAGCTTTGGGAGGTGCACCCTGACTGGAGCTGGTGAGCATGGCAGCAGAATGGGGCTGTTCACCAGGGCCCCTGGAGCAGCCAGCCTTGTGGGACACTAGGGAAGATGTAGTTCTGGAGGCTGCAAACCTTCACCATCTTGGGCTGCCATCTTAAAATAGTTGTCTGGTGATTTTTCCCTGGATGCCAAGGGAGAATTTGGAGATGCATTTTAGAAGCAGCTCCTCTGTTAGGTGACCCCCAGCAGCAGTGTGTGCCCTTTGCTCTGTACCCCTGTGGTGCCTGTTGCAGGGGGTAATGCTGTAGAGGAAAGGGAGGAGCCACGGTAGGAACTGGAGCTGCCTACTCCATGCTCTGACTGACATAAACTGCAATGCCTTGGATTTTTTCCCCCTCCCCTTCAGCCCAGGTGTGGTTGTCCTTTAGTTCACTGGAGGATAAGCTATTCTAGGCTTTCCTCATCCTATTTTTTACTAGAATGATATTTCTTTGAAGCCCCAGGAGACAGGAGGGAACTTAGCAGAGCCACTGCTAAAAACCCCTTGCTAATGCATGGTGTGGGGGAGCAGTCTGATGTGTGATTAAACCCTTCAGTCGTGACATACACTTGGATGCTTTTCCCTTCTCTTCCCTCCTCATCTCTGTGAAGCACAGAGGAGCAGGGGGAGGGGAAAGGTGCTTTGCCTCTCCTCACACTGTCTGACTCTGCTTTTGCTGACACCGAGGGCTGGGAAGAGAATCCTGCTGGGAAGCCTTGTGAAAGGCACAGCAGCTGCTGGCTCAGCTCTTCCCGACGCTGCCTCCTTCAGATGGCACGGGGGAAGCAGAGGGAGGGCACAGGCCGTGCTGCTGCTCCCTGATGGTGATTAATTGCAGGTTCAGGAAAACAATTAGCTGGAAGTAGCCTCTTGTTGTGACACGGAAGACAGCAGGAAGCACAGGCTGACCTGAGGGTTCTCAGCTTGGCCCGAGTACAGAAGTACTTCACAGTGAGTTTTCAAGGGCTTTTGATGACCCCTCCTCCCGAAGGATGCCACCAGTCCTTACCTGACCTTTGCTGATGGCCTTCATCTGCCTGCAGAGGAGTCTGACAGACACATGGGTGCTCCTGAGGACACGTGGATGCCTCTGCCTTTGGGATACAAGCAGCACCATCTAGAGTCACACCCAAACAAGGTCTCAGCACACAGAAGAAGGGCTAAGTTCTTTCCCTTTCTTGGGCAGCCCTGAAGATGACTGACTCTCTACTGAATGAAGTCTGTTTTCTGTATTTTCCTTTAAAAGGTAGGGGAGGGGTAAGTAGGGACACTTATATACATTATACTAGGAACTTAGTCCTAGGAAGAGGTCTCTGCCTTTGAAAAGAGCTTCCAAGGTGTCCCTCTTGCTGTGCATGTCACTCCCAGACACCAGCTTGGTGACTGTGTGCCCTACTGCCTGCTGAAGAGCTGCTGCTTGTCTGGAACCCAACAGGAAAGGAGAAGAAAGGCCTCCTGTCATTGTTCAACTCCTGCCTCATCCAAGATTTAAATACAGGGCCTCTGTCACCTCTGCCAGCCTTGTCAGTGAGTTTGGTTTGCTGTCAGCTCCCAGGATGAGTGATGTCCCTGTGGAGGTGGCACATAGCTAGCTATTTGTTAATGCTCTGTGAAGGGATGTAGGATGGCACCCCCAGGCTGAGGTTAGCTCCTCTCCATGACACCGAGTGACTTATGAGCTAATAGCACTTGATTAAAATAGTATTTTGTATTGGAGAGCAAAGCTAAGAGCAGATGGATTAGCAAGTGATCCATCACTCCCCATCTTGGCTGCTCTGGCTGAAACGCCTTCGCTCTGCTTCCCCACTGCAGCTGGGAGACAGGTTTATAACGTGGCCTTCCAGCTCTTCCCAGTTGCCATCCATTAGAGTATTTACCTTAGAATGTCACACCCCGTGTGAGCACCCACACTCACCAGCCCCTGCTGTGGGAGGAGGGGAGATGGGACTCTCCCTGAGAAGTATTGCTTTGCCAGATGTTGTTTGTTTTTGGAATGGATTAAAAAAACCCACTTGGATTCTTTTACCACCTCTTGCTTGTGGCTGTTTCCAATATATCACAACATTATTATTCTCCCTAATTTTTATTAATTTTTTTTTTTTAAAGGGGCAAATCTGATTAATTTGTCCAGCCTTTAATGCACGTTGCTGGCCTCCCCTGGAAGCCTTGCAGCTCCAGCAGGTTCTTTGCTCCTGGAAGGCAGCCCATCTTCTTCTGCAGCCAGTGGCTGAGGGCTCTTGGCACATGTGAGTAATGGGGATGTGAGTAATGGGGATCCACTGGAGGGATCCTGACACAAACATGCCCCAGTTTGCTGCTTACCTGGAAGACAGTGGCTGCAGCAAGAGGGGGGGGATTACAAGTCACTCCTGCACAAAGGGGCAGCAGTAGATGGGCACATGTGGGCAGTGTAGATGCTGCTGGGCCAGTTTGTGGCAGTAACTCCTTGGGGAGCAAGGATCCAGTTTGAGGTTGTGAGGTCAGCTGTCCCACAAGAATGTCACAAAAAGCTTTTCTCCAGTGGTTATCTTTCCCCCCTGCTTCTCTCAAAACCTTCAGACCATTCATGGTGTGAATGTCAGTGCTTTCAGACTCCTGGTGCTCTGCTGGACCTTGTGATTCAGCCAGCATCTCCTGCAGACATCAGTTTGCCCATCTGAGCTGCAGTGGAAGAGGAACCAAAGAACTTGAACCAGCTGGATAGCCAGTAAGTGCCACTAGGCTTCTTTACTCATCACCTCTTCCTACCAAGCAGCAGCAGCAGAAACAGGGTGCCTGGTAAAGGACAGGTATGGGTCAGCTCTCACTTCTACTGACCTGGGACAGTGTGTGTTAAAGGTTGTTGTGTGTTCAGGGTGGCAGATTTTGGTACTGCTAGAACGGGACATGAGCACAACTCTTCTTGTCTGTGCCAAGCCTCTGGCCTCCTGCACCCTGCCCTTGCAGGCAGCAGGCAAGAGAGGCTCACACTCCTCTCTGGAGGCAGCCTGCACCCAGAATTCAGCTTTAACAGTAAAATATTTATCTTCTATTTTGGACCTTAGAGCTTCCCTGTGTTCCCAGGAGACAAGCAGGCTGAAATCTGGGACAATGTCCTGTGATGTCACATAACCTGGGGGGAAATTTCACAGCCCTTCTTCATAGATCAAGGCTGGGCACAGCTTTTTGCCACTCCACTCAAGCCACGTTTGTTCCTCCTCCTTCTCTCTCCCCCCCTCACCCGTGAGCTGGTGCCCTGCTCGCCTGCAGTGCTCCTCACAGCCTCTGACCCCCCGGGAGAATCAGTCACTTCACAAGGGTTGGAAAAACCACTCAGATGCAAAACATGCAAAAAACTATTTTACTGACAAACAGCAAAGGACGGGCTGAGTTTCAGGAGCTGGACTGGTTATCTATTATACAAACATATTATTGAAAGGGAAGGAATGGCTGAAATACACTCACTCATTGACCCCAGTGAAATCACAGTGTGCTTTTTCTATTGCCTCCCCCACCCTCGAGCTCTCTGCAGCCTCCAGCTGCTCCCCTTCCCGTCGGCACAGCCCCGGCACGGCCGCTGGAGAACACAAACTGTAGGTGACATTGGCCTGTGCAAATGTGTTTAATAAAATAAAATAGCCATTATTGCTTTTCAACCACAGTAGAGATCATCCTGTGATTAGACTCAGAGCAGAGTAGAATCTCCCTCCCTGTCAGTGCCAACGTGTGGTGCTCCTCTTCCCATCTGGCACGTGCAAAACTGGTTTGAGTGCAGGAAAAAAATGGAAAGAAGGACTAATGAGCAGGGAAAACAGCTCTTGGGGTTTTGTTCTCGTGTTCTCACTGCAGAGCACTAGTGAAGAATGAATTGCTAAGCTGTGTGCCCTGTCCTGCAAAGCTTTCCACTGCCTCAGTCAGTGGGAGCTGAGGGTGCTCAGTGCCTCGCAGCACTGAGCCATCCTCCTGGTGCCACCCCTCTGTGGAAATCCCAGGGCTCAGCTTGAGGAGGGGGCCAAAACCAGCAACCCCGCTGGGAAAGAAACGAGTGCAAATGAATGGGAGGCTCTAAAGGAGGGGAAGAGGCTCCGTGCAGCGAAGACGCGATGACACACGGACACAAACACACAGACACACTGACACGCACACGGAGACTGCAGCAGTACCCTGGGAGCACGGGCAGGATGCAGCACCCTGGCAGCCCAGACACACTGGAGGGCTCTTCCTCACACTTGCCCACATCTTCCTGCTCCTCTGCCCCGACAGCCCACGGGCAGGGCCTGGCATTGCTATTGAGTTGGGTTTTCTTCAGTGCACTCACAGAATTGGTTTGGTTGGAAGAGACCTTGAAGATCATCAAGTCCAATTGTTGACCCAGCCCTGCCAGGGCACCACTGACCCATGGCCCTCAGCACCACAGCTCCATGGCTTGGAAACCCCTCCATGGATCATGGGGATTCTACCTGGGCAGCCTGGGACAGCCCTGGACAGCCCTTCTGGGGAAGAAATTGTTCCTTATCTCCAACCTAAACCTCCCCTGGAGCAACTTGAGAACAGTTCCTCTTGTCCTATCACTTGCTACTTGGGAGAAGAGACTGTTCTCCACCTGGCTCCAACCTCCCCTCAGGTAGTTGTAGAGAGTGAGAAGGGCTCTACTCAGGTCTCACTGAGCCTCCTTTTCTCCAGGCTAGACAACCCAAAAGAGTTTATTTGCTTCTTCATGCTCTCCTGGGCACTACAGTGATCCAGGCTGGCCTAAGAAGACATCTCATCTTCATTCCATCCTAAGGTAGAACTCACAGTCCCTGTCTGTCCCCTACTCTACATCCCATTGCCTCTCACTGAAATATCTCTCACCAGAGTACCCAGGTTGCAAAGCTTTTGATCCCAGTGTCTATTTGTACCATATGCTCTAGTAATAGAAATGTTTCAGTGCTTTTACACCCAGAGGTGCCCTGGCAGTTACTGGTGGCTATTTCCAACTTCAAAGCCCCCTGGATGCTTTTGACTATCTCCAAAGATGGAGACTTCACAACTGCTCTGGCAACCTGTCCCAGGGTTCAGTCACCCTGTGCAGAAGTGTTTCCTGATGTTCAAGCAGAACCTCCTGTGTTTCACTTTGTGCCCCTTGCCTCTGCTCCTGTCTGGGCAGCACTGCAGAGAGCCTGGCTCTGCCTTCTTTGTACCCTCATTTATGGATTTATCTCTATTGGCAAGATCCTCCCTGAGCCTTCTCTCCTCCAGGCTAAACAGTCCCAGCTCTCTCAGCTTTCCTCATAGGAGGGATGCTCCAGTCCCTTAACCATCTTAGTGGCTCTTTTTAGTGTCCCTTTCTATCAGGGATTCTCTTCTCCCAGCCAAGTTCAACAGGAAAATGAGGTAGAGAGGAGCAGTGAGAGTAACTAAACTCACCCCACCATGCAGTGAATGCCTGGGATGCTAATTCTGGACTCTCTTCTGATCTTTTACTATTTTTTGATAGGTGCTGCCAGATATTTCAGCCAGCATGGGTCAGTGGAAGTGTCTTTGGCTGGCTCAAAGGCTAGCTGAGCAGTCAGAGGGCATGGAGGATGTATGGCTGGTGTCACAGGAGACATCTTCCCAAACTGTTCCTCAAAGGGGAAGGGTCCTTCTCATCGTGTCAGAGCAGCAGGCTGAAGAAGACACACACAGAGCACCTGGGTCTACTCTGGGCTACACCTGAAATCCCACATGTGGTAGCTTCAGGCTCTTCCTTTCCTCTCACTCCTGAAGCAACGTGCAGCAATGTGAGCCCCTCCCTGGCACAGCCCTTCCCTGCCAATTCCCCAGCAGTGGATGTGGCCTCCTGGAGCTTCTTCCTTCCCTGCACTCATCCTGTTGTGCACCACTGAATGTGCTGGCACCACAGGCTCCAGATAGGAAGCAAAGTGGAGGAGATAACCAGCTCCACAGGCCTGTTCTTTAACATGTGGCTCTCTTTTCAAGAAGGAAGGTGGTAAGAATGGAAAAAAGGTTGGCATGGTCTGGGTTTAGCTTTACACTACCTTCAGGATCCCACTGGGGGGTGAGGGGTTCACTCAACAGTGCTGGTAAGTGGCTTCTTGAATTTAAAAAGGAGCTACTGGGTGGTACAAGGGCTTTCACCAGCCTCTGCCTGTCTCTACCTGTCTTCCCACCCCTCTCCTTCACACAGCCCAGTCACCAGCACTCACCCATTTGGTGCACAGGCAGCCATACCTGGGCTCCTCACACCAAAAAAAGCAGGAGAATGTTTCCAGCACCAATCCCAGCTCTGGAGAAGTGGCACATACAGTTTTCAGCTCCATCTCTGCTCTAAAAATAGCCCCTCTCGAGGCGGCACAAAATTCCTCCCCACTCCCTGGTTCTGCAGAAGCCTCCCTGGAAGCAGCTGGCAGATGAGTGCTCAGACACGGTGCACACTTCCCACTCCTTTGTCCCTGCAGAGCTGCCACTGCAGCCACAGCTGCCAGCTGTGAGCTTTGCAGCCCCCTCCTCTCCTCCTCCCCTGGTTCTGCCCAGCACCCTGCACAGCCCTGACCTTGTGTCAACTCCCTGATGCCAAAGTCACTTTCTGCCAACTGAACCCTGTTGGTTTGGAGTTGTTGCTGGATTTGGGGTTTGTTGTTTCCATCTGTGGGGTTGGGTTTTTTTTGGTTAGTTTGGTTTTGTTTGTGTGTGAAGACTGGATCAGAGGCAAGAGAACACCAAACAAGTCAACACTAGTACACCTCGGACAATTAAACAAGGAGCAAACACTCCCACGACCAGACAAAAGCAAAACAGAGACATGCAGAGGAGCAGAGGACAGTGCAAGGGCAGGATTTAGGGACAGCTGAGCTTTGAGCAACAGGAGCAACCTCACTTGGACAGAGGAACAGGAGACCACAAAGGCAGCCACTGGTGAGGCTCAGGCCTCGGGTGGAAACGGCCATGGGACGGGGTAGGGACGAGGGCTCGGATGGATGACAAGCAGAGAGAGGGCAGGTGCTGCCTGGGGGGATGCAGCCCTGGCACTGGGGTCCTGCAGCACTCAAAAGGCAGCTGCCTCTTCACCTTCTGCTTCCCTGGGGGTGGGGGGGGCTTGTCTTCTCATCCCCCTAAGAGGGGACGTGGCAGACACTTGGCTGTTGGGAACAACAGTCATCTTACACACACCACCAAGGGTTAAATGGGGGTATGGAGCCTGGGCTGCTCCTGTGCAGGGATCTCTCACCTCTGCAGCCTTCCTTGGCACCTCAGGGCTCTGCAGCCCCAGCAACAGGTGTGTTCTGCTGTCTCTTACACAGGGTCAAACCTACAGCAGCTTCCTCATCTCAGGGGCCACCAGGCATCTGACCACATCTGGCTGCTTGAAAATCCCTGCACAGGAGGCACCAGCTCTCTTGGGTGGGGAATAGAACTGGTCTTACTGCATGGGGAGGAACTCTGCCCCTTTTTTATTCAGGAGAACCAAAGGCCTGGGCAGGTCCCCAGGATTAACCCCACCGGGTTCTTGTGTGCTGGGACACCCCTTGCTGTATTGCTGCTTCCCTCGGATTTAAGACCTCCAGTAAATTTAATTGCACTGAGAGTATTTTTTTGTTTGCTTTTTTGAAAGAGGCTCACAAGGTAACAGCTGCAGACACAGCAGATTTGGGGTTTTTTTTAAGTGTGTTCTGTAACTATGGGAATATGTTCCAGGTTGAGTGGGTTTTTTATTATTATTTTTCTCCTCTTCCAGAGCCTCATATTCTTCTGAAATTCTGGTGTGCACCAAAGTTAATCAGTGTGAGCCATCACATCACTCTTTCAAGTTGTAACTTTCATATTTAATGATATTTCAATGAAGGTCAGTTGCTAGATCAGGACAGAACTAGACTTTCAATTCAGTCTGAGGTTAGGTCACTGCCTTAAGTCTCTCTTGTGAGAGGCTCCAAGTGGAAAAGTTATTTAAAGTGCTTTTCCCTCCCCCATAACTAGTTCCAGAGACTCAGTATTTGGCCTTATCATGATGGAGTTTTCTCCCCTGCAAAACTCTGTCCCATCTGAAGCCATGGCCATGACCTGTACCTGGTTTATAATACAGTGTCCCATCACACAAGGGCAAACAGACCAGATCTCATCTGGCAGGGACATGGGCATCTTCTGCCACGGGAAGATGACCCCTATGGTCAAATGCACCAAGCACCTACAGAGAGGGAGCTGCAAAGCCCTGTGTCTTGGAAAGGAGTTGCTTAAGGAAAGGTCATTCTCAACCTACTAACAGGTGGCTGCAGATCCTACAACCACGGGAAGTCCTGACCAGTCAAGCAGATAGATGTAAGTATAGACCAGGCAAATATTTAGGCCCAGGCAGAAACTGGGGCTCCAAGACAAGAGGCACTAGGGAATAGCAATGGTAGGGGTGGCTGAGAAATGGGAGTGTTTGGCTCTTGGGCAGGTTTGGGGCTTAGAAAAATTACTGAACTGACCCTGGGCTTAGAAAAACAGTGAAAAAAAAAATCCAAACACCAAGACACAGAAGGTGAAGCAGGGAGGAAAAGAGCAGGGAGTCATGGTGTCCTTTCCCTTCACAGTCATTGCACTCAGACAACCAGAGGCCTTTGACAGAGTCAAGGAATCCATAGAAGAAACCAGCAGTTTCTGATCATGCCCATCACCCATGTCTTCTGGATGTTTTCCCCATTTAAGCACAAACCTACTCAATACAAAATGATGAATGAAGGAGAAATGATTGTGATTCAGGGTTACCACCTTGATTTTTTTTAGGCTAGCATCTCCCTCCCTTATTCCTCTCAATAAAAACCTCTCTCTTCCCCCTGCAGCTGGCAGGACAACTGCTGATGGCTGCCCAGCATGTGCAAAAGCAAAGCTCTCCAGGCTCTATTGCTTCTCTCCCCTGTCAGAACATGACTGCTACAGGGATCAGACCCCCCCTGAGCTGTCTAGGTGCACACAGGCTTCAGCAGCTCCTTCAGGCAACTCTGACTGGACATGAAGGAGGGCTCTGGATGCAGAGGTTAGCCTCAGACACTTGATAGCTGCTTTGAAACCCACACTGAAGCTGCGACCAGGGCAAGCAAAGGCAAAACCACATCAGAGCATCCTCATACTTTGATTCAGCCCATTATTGGGACATTTGACTCCGTAGATGAGTTTGGCTTCAGGCCCACAGCTCTCTGTGATCCTCAAGCCAAGCCCAGCCTGCTGCTGAGGTGCTATTTCAGCTCAGAGCAGGAACACAAGACAATAAGTGGCTTTTCATGTGCAGGAAGAGTGAGGCTGTTAACAGGACCCTCTCACTGCACAGTCAGTGTTTCCAGGGTGGCATTCACCAGGCCCTCAGGCTCGGGGGGTGGGGGAGAGCAGCTCCTTTCCTCCCGGGCAAGGGGTGGGTGACATTTCTGCAGCAGAGGGGGGTGATCAGGGTCCCAGTCAGATCTAACACCATCCAACTCAATACACTTCTCTCTGCCTCTCAGGAGCAGCTCCTCACTAGCATCAGTGAAGAATAACAGCTCTGACATCAGCAACATACCACCAGTATAGAAGTGGTGCACACCAGGCAGCACCAGCCCCATCAGATGGGCTGATACCTTGTAGTCCTGTTCCCTGGTACTAAGATTTCTTGGATTGCTTAAGGCAGGTGTCAGTGTACAGCAATGCAAACAACACATCAGTTACACCTCCCCAGGACTTCCCTCCCCCCACAGTGACTCCCCAGAACCTGAACCAAAGCAAAAGGGCCACAGTGCCTTCACAACCAGCTGACAGCAGTGCCCATCCAAACCTGTGACCAGCCAAGTCATTCTAGCAACGGAAGGACCAGAGCAGAGCAAAACCAAGCCAAAGGACCAAAGAAACGGGGGGACTTGAGCTCTTGGAGGAGAAACTCTGCATCTTCTTCATGTTGTCCAACCTCCATACACTTGGCCAACATTCCCCATAGGGTAGCTGGGTGTGCAGGACAGCCGTGAACGCCAGGAAAAGGGGGTTGAAAGTAGAATGCAAATCTCTTTTCTCTTTTTTTTTTTTTTCTTTTTCTTTTTTCTGTTTGTTTCTGTTTGTCTGCTTTTTACATATATACACAAGTCTGACAATAAAATGTGGAACACAGTGCAATGTCTTGGCTGCGTAGCATCCAGGACTGGCTTAGTTGTGCATCATGATGTGCCACGGGGGCACACAGGATGGATCAGTAAAATCCTGTCCTCGGCTGGCTTCCATAGAGGAGCAAACAAGCAGCTGTTCCCCTGGAAGAAGAGCAAAGTCCTTTTTTAAAACCTCACTGCAGTCTCTGGAGGGGAAGGCATTCCTCAGAGGTGCCGTGGGCTAGGGTGCCCATTATGGTACAGCTTCTGTTTGATGTGCACCATGTTCCCAGTCGCCTCCTCGTACTGCCTGTGGTGACGTTTTCTGAACTCCTTTAAGTTACAAAATTTTGGAATCCAAGACCAGGAATTGTCTGGAAGGCAGAAAGGAGAAGAAAGATGAGGAATTACTGGAGTGGTGAGAGCTGTGTTTCTCCTGCCTGGCCAAGCCCTGTTCCTGGCCTGCCCCACAGAAATCAGCACTGTTATGGCCTCGGCAAGGCCACCCTTGAGGCTTCAGACCAGGCAGACTTCACACCTTGGCTGTAGCCACAGCACTGCCCAGACCACTCCCACATTTACAGCAGCCTGTGCCCTGAGCACAATGGACAGAGTCCACCCTCAGCAGTGACCCTGAGCAGGCAGCAGAACACCCCTCAGCTCTGCCCTAGGGAACAGCTTGTTTGAAGAGAGGCACAGACAGGCTGCACCAGCCCATCCTCACAGTGAGGGGGAGTTAAAAGAGGCAAATTCCAGCTTTCTACTCTCAGTAGGAACCAGCTGCCACATGCATCTCACCTCTCTTCAGTTCTGTCTCCTCTGCCTTCTGAAACACTGGCCAATCTCCTGCAGCATCAGCCCAAGCCACATTTTACCTTTTTCTGTATCCCGTGTTCCAGCTCTCAGCCCAGGAGCCTTTCCTTGTAGCAATGGTTCAGCTGCCATCTCAGCTCCCTGTGAGCTTTGGGTCACTCCCCCCCAAGAAATACACACAGCCCAGCCCCACGAAGGAGTCTGTAAGCCCCAGAGCCCAACAGACTGTCTGAAGTTGCCCTTCTGCGAGCGGCGTGAGGTGGGCTGTGTCTGCTCCCCCCAGCACGGCAGCTGCCACGAAGCACAGGCTGATGCCTGAGCTCCTATAGAGTCTTTTCTATTTTAAGAAATCTCTTCCATCAGGAAGGAGCTGTAGGTTATTCTAACAGACCAAAATTTCAGCTGATTGGGCCACAGCGTGACATTGAGTCAGGGCTGAGTGGTACTCGTGTGTTTCAGGGAGGGCTTCACGTTCTGCACCAGTGCAGCTGTTTGTGTCACCCCTGCCCCTGCCTCTCACACTCACAGGCACCATTTCTTTCTTTAGGAGCAAATTTTAACCTAGGTACTCATTTGAACGAGGCAATGGGTGGCCTTTCTGCCTTTAAAATGACTAGATTTGCATAGTTGATGTGAACTAATAGGAAACACCTAAAAGCTCAACATTCATTATTTTGCTCCCAATTCCCCAGTGCTTTTTCATCCCCTTTTGAGTGTGCTGAACCCAGCATAGCACACAAAAGACATTTTCTCCTTGGACAGAACAGTTCAGGGCACGTAAAAACACATTTACTTGACAGTGCCATCATGTCCCAGTGCAGGGTATAGACTGGAAACCTCACCTACAGGTTAGCAAGAGGGCTTCCAGGGTCTCTCCTAGCAGATATTTGCTTGTGAGGGGTGTTGATAGAGCCAGGGATAGTGCAAACACCCAGCTGTGGAACAGCCAACTGGTTTAACAGCAGACTGGTCCCGTGTGGCTGGTGCAACACCAATAAGAGATGATGTCTCAGGCACATCAACCTTCTGTGTCACGAGAGGGGCACGGCCACTGGGGGTGCTGAGGGAAGAAAAAGCTGGGTGCAAAATAATACTACACCCCTTTTCTGAAAGATGCATCTGCACAGCATATTGCATTCCCAAAGACTGAGGCTGTGCAGACATGGGGAGAAAATGAGAGGAAAAAAAAAAAATACTGTTCTGCTTCAACACTGAATTAATTACCAGCATTGGCCTTAATTACTAAAAATAAACCAGGCTGGGGTATCAGTGCCCAGGAAGGGAGTTGAGCCAGTCATAGCATGTCTGTAGCCACCACCCCCCAGCTAAAGGAGCTCTGGAGAACAGCTTTGCTGTGCTCACCACAGCGTCTGGCCCGGGGCCGGCCTGGCCAGCCCGGCTGCCTCCAGCAGCAGCAATGAGCTCACAGCCACGGGTGGGCTGGGCACAAGCAGGTGGCAGAGCCTCAAGGTTGGCTCAGTACCTTGGAGCTCGTGGGAAGCTCCAACCATCATCCTGCTGCTCGGGAAGCGCCGGCAGCCCGGCCTCCAGAGAGTCCTGCTGCAGGACGTGGGAAGACTAATGGGAAATTCATATCGTTTTGATCTGAGTTTTTAGAAAGAGATAGTCCACTTCCCTAATTAGAATTTCTTACAGGCTTACAGATAAATCTTTCTCTTGCTCGCTCTCCTTCTCCTCTGAGCTGTAATTTAGCAGACACCATCAGTCAGAGCTAAAGAGGCTGAGGTTTGTAGTTAAGCTGCTATGGAATTTCAAGTAATTTACTATTTTAGTCTTTTTTTCCCCCTCCAACAATTGAAGTCTGTTGAGAGAGTGAAGAGGGGCAGAGAGGACCTCAGAAAGAGCATCTGTTGGTCATTCTCAGGACATTAGTTCAAGATGCTAAGCCAACAGGTCTGAAGACTGACTAGCATGGCTAACACTTTTTCCTGGGGGGCTGATGTCACTACTGGAAAAAAACCTGACCCCTATGGAATAGCAAAGAGGATGGAAAAACCTCAGCTTGATGCATCCCTGACACAACACAGAGATGGATGTCATTGCCATCACATTGTCACAAGCTGATACAAACAACAAGGGGTTGCACTCCACGGGCAAGTGCCTGGCTGCAAATTATATGCATGGAAAAATCCGGATTTCAGGGAAGTTTTGTCTGGTCTGAAAATATTCTGCCCACATGTGCAGGCACACGGCCACCATCTGCCAGCCTGCCTGTGGGTTGGCACATTGCTGCTCATCAAACACACCCCCCCCCCCCAGCTTTGCACCAACACATGCTTTACACTTCCCAAAGCACAGCCCTCCAGGCCTGGCTGTTTCCACAGGCACATCCCTGCCTGGCTAAAGAGGGCTGGGCAGACCCCTGCCAGATCCACACGGAACAAATGCTGCAAGACTGTTGACCTCCTCCCTCTGCACCTCAGAGGATGGGGAAGGGAGTGAGGAGGGAAGGGAGCCCATGAGGCTGCACTTACCATACCGTCGGCTAGTTCTCCAGGCTCGCACTGCATAGTGGAGAACCCCATCCATCCACACCAGAAACCAGCTTATACAAAAGCCCAGCAAAAGTCCCAGCATCAGATCAATCTCTTGCTTGGTTACATTGTCAGTCACAAAGTAATTCTCCGAGGAGTCCACCACTGACTGATCCCCGTCATATGGAATAACATAATGGACGTGATGCCTGTTGCAGGGAACAGAAACAGGGAGAAGCATCAGTGGGGAAGAGCAGAGGGTGTTATTCCATCCAGCACCTGCTCTTGTGATCAGGGGCTGGTCTAGCACCATTCCCTCAAGTGTCTACAGACATCCCTGGGAGCCCAAGGGCTGCCTTGGCTTTTTGTGCTTATGACAGCAGAGGAATTGGCAGCTCGTGAGGTAGAAAAGTGTAGAACCCTGACCCAGTGCCTGGAACTCCTGTTGCATTCCTGACACGGGCCTTCTGTGCCTCAGTTTGCCATCTGCAAAACAGGAAGATCACATCAAGGGCAGCATGAGGTTGGAGTGGTCATCCCCCAAAGACATCAAGGGCACTGCTGCCTTCCTGTTGGTGGGCAGAGGGCACTCACTGTGCTCCTGTGAGCACACACAGCCCGAGCTGGGCAGCCCTGCATGTGCAAGCAGAGCAAACTGCCTCCAGCAGGCAGGGAACTGCTCTGTGACACAGCACTGCCAGTGCCAGCAGCTTCCCAGAGTTGGGCTCTTCTGTTTAGTGTCCCATCACTCAGAGTAAAATGAGTGCCTCTCATGTCAGAGAAGAGAGTGTTTACAGCCACAGAGGAGCTACCCAAAAGCATGTCTTGAATGCAGCCTCGGCCAGCCCCTGGCAGAGACCCTGCAGCATATCACTGATTGAGACAAGGAGCAAGCTCTGGGAACTTCACAGGTTCTCCTCAAGATCGGGGTGGTTTGAAGTGAGGGGGGTCCCTCACCTTCCCCAAGGAACAGGCAGCAAATCCTACCTGTGACAGGTATCAAGAAATCTCCCAGCACACGAGCAGCCAGAAGCCTCCCCTCAGCACCCTGAATGCCTCAGGAGAGTCAGCAGCTGCAGCTGGATCTCCCAGCTTCACCCTGCAGCACTCTGCCCCAGGAAGGCCTCCCAGCATGACCCTGATGGGTGCAGGACCTGCTAGCACCCTGCAGCCTGGCTCCCAGCTCATCCCACCACTCAGTGGCCTGGCCTGACCTTGCGTTGTGGCAAAGGGTTAAAAAAAAAAGCCGATGGCACAGCCCCGGTGCCCTGCCCACCGACAGGACCAGCAGCTGGCAGCAGGGAGGGTGGCTGTGCCCCGGGCTGCCAGGTTCCAGAGGGAGAGCACAAACTACAGAGCTTTCAGAGCCAGGAATGCTGGAGCTGTCAGAGGCTTGCATCTTTCTCAGGGGTTCTAGAGAGGCTGACCCAGAGCCTCACACCAGAAGGGTGATTGGGTTCATTTGTGCAGTAAGATGATGGAGGCTGAGCTTGGGATGATGCTGAATGGGCTTGAAAGACCCTGGTTCACTTGGGAAAAGCACAAAAATGGCAGGGATGGAGTGAGGGAGCTGTGGAGTAGAAAATAATAAGGCAGAGATGTCAGGGCTGACTGGGAGGGGACCAGCTCTGACAGGAGAGCTGAGCATGTGGGATGGGAGGCTCTCAGCTGACCAGGGGTGCAGGAGGCAAAGCAAAGTGGGAATCAAACTGCTCTGGAGCCTCTGCATCTGCTGTAAACAGCTCTTAACCATCCCTGAGAGCAACCAGCAGCCATGAAGTTACCCAGGCTCTGTGCTTAGCCATCCTGCCTCCTCCCACTGCCTGGTTTAGAGCCAGGCACTGCTCAGGCAGGTGCTGTCACTGGTGCCAGGGAGCTCAGGCGGGGTTGGCCAGCCCTGGTGAGGTGTGCCCAGTGAGCACTGCTCAGGTTGCATGCATCAGACCACCACAACAGTCCTGGAACTGCAGCACACACTCATCACCAGTGCTCCCAGCTAAAGGCCAGGGTACACCTGCATGGGCTGTGCCCAGCATTGCCCACCACCACCCCCAGAAGCAGCACCTAAGCTCACGTGCCTCTCACATTCCTGGACCCAGCCCTGCTCCCACATGCAGGAGAGGAGGCAATTGCTGGAGGCCTCTGAATATGTATGAGGTGCAGGTTGCTCAATAATCACGTCTGAGAAACGTCCAAATATTTACACAAATAAACCTCCACTCAAAAGAACCTACTGAAAACAGCCCTAATCTCAGCAATGACTTAATGGAGGCCACCTGCACCAGAGCACCAGCTCCTGACAGATCAAGGCATGGAGGGCTGGTGTACAACCTGGTGGCTTGGCCTTTGTGGGGGGGACTGGAAAAGGCTGTGTGGATAGGAAGTCCATCCAGCCGTGCTTCTGCTGTCTAGTACAGCTCCCCAGTTGCATTCAGCAAAGGCCCCAGTACTAGGGACCAGTCTGGGGTGGTAGCAGAGAGGAGATGCACCCAGGTCCGCTCTAGTGACCTCAGAGGCTGAGGGCAGGCCTTGCTCATACCTCCTCGTGCTGGGTGGTTCAGAACCAAGGAGATCTTTTTGAGGCACTCAAAGAGCCTGAGTGCCTCAGCAGGAGCTGGTACGTATCTCCTCTGCATCGCTGTGTCACAACTACAGGGCTATCTAAAGCCTCCCTGTGCAGAGCAGCACTAACGTGCAGCCATCTCTGCAGTGATGCACATCAGCACTCACAGATGTGCACAGACAGCCACACAGACAGCCACGTGCAATAACATGGGTCACAGCCTCTCCTCATGTGAACCTCTGCTTCATAAAAGGTGTTTTTTCCCCACCACACAGCCTGCTTTCTTCACAGCTCTCATTCTCTGCTTGCAGGGCTCAGAAGGAAGGGACACAGTCACCTCTTCCCTGCCTTGTCCCTCTCCTCAGTGCAGGCTGACTCTGCACACTGCAGTGGGATCTCCTCCAGCTCTCCTGGCTCCCTTTGGTCAGCACTGGGCTGAACAGCACCCTGGGGGCAGCAGTAAGGGCCTGACACTCCTCCTGTGTTCACAGCTCCCTTTCCATGTGCCAGTGACTGTCTTCAAAGCCCAGCAATTTCAGAGTCCAGACTCAGAGGTGAAGTCCCTTTGTCTGCCCTGTAGCTTCCATAAAATCACAGCATCACAGAATAGTTTGGAATGGGCCTCTGGAGATCATCTGCCCAAGCAGGGCCTCCAGAGCCAGCTGCCCAGGACCACATTCATGTGGTGGTTAAACAACCTCTCTGGGCAACCTGTCCCAGGGCTCAGTCACCCTCCCTGTGCAAAAGTGTTTCCTGGTGTGCAAGCAGAACCTCCTGTGTTTCAGTTTGTGTCCCTTGCCTCTGCTCCTGTCTCTGGGAAGCACTGCAGAGAGCCTGGCTCTGCCTTCTTTGTACCCTCCTTTATGGCTTTATCTCTATTGTCAGGATCCTCCCTGAGCCTTCTCTCTGATATTAGTTGTCACAACAGATCCCAATTATTCCTACTAGGTTAACCACGGGCCAGCTCCATTTGTGCCATGCACTTTCAGCCACACCGTGCCCATGCCCACCATTGCTGTGGTGGAGCATCCACAGGGGACAGATGTAACTGGAGGAAAAGTCACCACACTTCAGGCCAGAACACACCCTGGAAAGCAGGAGGGGCAAGTGAGAGAGTGAATTTGCTGATCTGTCCCCAGATGGACAGCAGCAGGCTCAGGTGAGAAGCTGTCAGACAAAGGGAGCAGTGTTTGTGTCTGTGAACGTGTGCTCGAGCTGTAGCATCCCCAGCCCCTTTCCTAGTTGTTGTGACAGATAGGGAAGATCGTCTCCTCTCCTCCTTTCCTCCTCTCCTCTCCTCAGCCCAGTCCCAGCACGGAGCTGCCCAGAGCGCTATTGTCCCTCCCGATGACCTTGCGTTCGAGCGGCTGCTGCAGCCCCAGCACAACCCGGGAGCCTTCCGAGAGCCGCCGCTCCTCCATCGTTTCCAACGCCAGGTCCCGTCCCGGCCGCTCCACCTCCCGCTCCCTCTGCGCCAGAGGCAGCGGCAGCGATGCCCCGGCCCGGCCCGGCTCCCTCCTGGGCAGGTGTCGGGCTCGGTCGGTGTCGGGCCTGTCCCATCGCCCCGGCTCGTCCCGCAGCTGCCACGCACAGCCTGGCTGGACCGACCCGCTCTCCACCTCCCGCTGCTGCAGCATGGGGGGCAGCGCGGCCCCCGGGGCACGGAGGGGACAGGGGCTGCAAGCAGAGCTAGATGAAGGCAAAGAACCTCCCTGCTCTGCATCCCTCTCTGACCTTGGAGCCTCTCCCCAGACAGCCCAGAGCCTCTCGGAGCCACGGCCAGCAGAGCAGTGAGGATGCTGAAAGCTTCTCCCCGGGATCCTTCACGCTCTAGCAGTTACCAGAAGCCCAAGAAAAGCCTGGTGGTCTCCAGCACTGGGCAATGGGCACTCCCAGCACATCCATAAAGGATCTGGGGACAGAGAAGTTTAATGACTTCTCCTGGGAAAAGAGGAGGCAGAGCAAACCCTGGGCACCTCCCCGGCAGCACTGCTGCCTGTCCCTCCTCCTCCTCCCCTTGGCCTCTGGTGGGCAGAGCCCAGAGAGCAGCTTCATTCGAACCCGGCGCTGCCACAGGCACCACACGCCGTTCTCCCTGGCCACTGGTGCTGCCAGTGACCCCAGCACCAGGGCAGAGCCCCAGCCAGCAGCCACCACACACATTTCCACATTTTCCCAGCCAGTCTCTGGGAAGCAGCCCCTGGCACTCCAGGGTCTCCGTGCTCAGGAGGGGCCCAGCATCGCCGTGCCCTGAGTCTTTCCCTTGCAGATCAGAGCCTAGTGAGACCATGGATGAAGGATCCCTCTGTCAGCAAGGGCTGACTTGAGGGTTGGTCAGGCCCCCATCTCTGATGACATTTACGTTTTTTCTCTCAGTCCTTTCTAACCCTGCTTAGAGGGAGAGATGTTGCCTGAGAGGGAAAGACTCACCCAAGGTCGCTCAGAAGGTCAGTGGCAAGAAGAATACAAGCCAGAGCTCCTGAGCATCCTTTCCCAGACAGGGAACTTCCAAGACCCTAGGCTGTTTTGATGGGTCCTTGCTCCATGCAGGTGTCATCTGTTCTCTCCAAGCTCACGAACAGACGCCCTTTGGTGTTTTTCCTTTGCATGACATCACCTAGCTCCTGATCTGCTGCCAGCAATCTGCTTCCAGAGAGGACCCTTTATTGGCTGGGACAGACACATTTGGACTGGGGCAGTGCTACACATCTGCAGTGCCCCATAGCCCCGCTCTCTCCCAGGCATAGGTACATCCCGAGGGGGCAGGACCAGAGGGGCTGGGCTGTCTACATGCAAGCAGGCCCCAGCACAGTGATTTGGACAGCCTGGATATCTCCACATGCTGAGGACAGAGAGTGCCAAGCTTCCCCAGGGATCTGCTCCAGCGGGCACATTCCTGCACGGCATCAACGGGAGCCAGCAGGAGTGTAAATGTGGCTGTCACCCCTTCCTCCTGCAGCAAGGAGGCAGATGTTAGGAGAGGAACAGTCCCTGTCATCCCAGACGTGTCTGTGCAGGCTCCATATCAGCACCAGGTGCCAGGGCCAGCCCTGTCTCTCTGCTGATGTTCTCACCCCATGCACTATAATGACACCAGCTCCCTTCCCAAGTGACTGGCGGGACTCTTCCCAATGAACATGTAGATGTAGATGCACTTTGACCAGCCTCAGGGGTTCTGGCAGCTTTGCTCTCCTTGGCTCCAGTGATGCCAGTAAGGCAGCCACAGGAAAAAGCACCAGTGCAGTCTGAGAGCTACAGCCCACCTGCACCAACAAGCACATCTGCTCCCCAGAGGACCACCCATCTCAGCTCTCTGGGGGGCAGGCACTGTCCTGCCCAGGCTCACTTGAACCAAAAAGAGTCGCTGTTGCCACTTACAAACCTTTAAATCCACATCAGCCCTGAGCACCTGTCCCAGCACTGGGTGGGACAGAAGAGCAGCTCACACAGGCAGCTCCAAACCATTCCCACACATCCAGCCAGCCATGGGGACCAGTCCCACCAGCCACAGGATCCAGTCCCGCCAGCCACAGGCAGTCACTGAACTCTTGGCACAGCCTTCATAAGCACCCTCTCCATGCTCCTGTGTCCAGCAAGAGGCCACAAGGCCCTGCTGACATCACAGACCTGTAAAGCTCTTGCCAAGACCCAGCAGAGTGAGGTCACTCTGGTCTCAACAAATTATTACCTTCCTTCTGGCATAAAATGACACACAACAGCTTCAGCCTCAAATAACCCCAGTGGCCCTGACCCCACAGGGATGTGCGTGGTGAGGCTGGAGATCAGCCCTAGAAGTGCCAAGTGTCCAGGTTCAGCAGCACCTGAAGATGCAGCTCCCTTCCCTAGCATTCCCTTACACTTGCCCTGGGACCTTCTGGCTGGGCCCAGTCTCCCATGGAGAGCAGAGTGGGCAGAGTCCAGGGACAGACACATCCACTGCCCATGACCCCAGGTTGCTGTGCAATGCAAAAAGCTGTTTGAGGAGACAGCCAGAACAGTCTGCCCTGCGGCCATGCACCCAGGCAGCTCTAGTGAACCTAGAGCCACCAAAATGTGGGCAGAGCCTGGGGCACCCCTGGGTATGGCTGCTGCTGCTGCCTGCCAGCCTCCCACCAGAGACCAACACTGGAGCAAGTCTCACAGAGTCCCAGCTGCCCCCTCCCCAGGGAGCAGAACTTGTAGAGAGGGAGCTGCAAACACAGCCAGGTCCCCACCCATCTGCCAAGGGAGAGGAGATCTGGGCTGCAGATGAACTAAGGACAAGTTTCTGCCTTTGCCCTCCCCACATGCCAGGGCCTGAGCCAGGAGTCAAAGGCCCAGGGCTGCCCACAGTCCTCCCAGTTTTTGGCTGGGAAGGACCTCCCAGCATCAAAGAGCAGGGGGGACTGAGGCCTGAGAGGTGCAGAGCACAGAGCCCCACCTCCCCTGGCACACCTGGCTTCAGCTGGCACCTGAGACACACAGAGAGTCAGATCTCCCTGCTCATGGCCACCAGCAGCAAGGCAGCAGTTCCCAGCCCCTCAGACTGACACAAGCTCCCTGCAGAGTCTGATTCCTTCTGGAGAGCACTTTCTGAGGTACATGGGATGCCCAGGGCTGGGTACTCACAGTGCAGCCTGGGGTGCTGAGACATGGTAGACCACTCCTGGGGAAGGCTCTGCTCTGATACCCTGAGGAAGGATACGACCAGGAGAGGGGAATGAAAATACTGCTGAATGAATTAGTTGACACTACACCCTGGACTAGGGCAGGAGGGAAAAACAGTCATCCCAGCAGCTCAGCCTATTGCACGTCAATCTTCATTTATTCCAACCCCTCCTTCCCTTCCATTTCTGCAACATTTCCTAATTTTCCCCACTCCTCCCTGCAACAGACTGAACCGCAGCCAGTTCCCTCCTCCAAGGACTGCCTTTGGTTGCTGGCAAAGCAAGAATCCTTTCTCAGCCCCTGGTACCACTCTCCACAACGTGCTCCAGGTTGCATCCTTGCCTAGCACAGGCAGAGCTGGTTCTGGCTCGTGCTAAGGGGACCCAAGGCCTCAGCTCAGAGCACTTGGGCAGCTGACAAAAAAGGACAAGGCATGTTCAGCATCAGCTGCCTTTTACAGCAGAGAGCTCGAAACACCAGTGTTTTGGAAGCAGGTCAGAGCTCAGAGGAGCAGGTGAGGATCACAAACCAACCCTTAGCAGGAGACCACATCAAGGCCTGTAGCACGGGATGCTTTGTGTGTCTCCTGCATCAGAGTGATCACCTCCAAACCACTTCTGGCTGCACAACGAGAGCCCACGGAGCTCCAGGAGCAGAGACTGGTGCACTCTCTGTTGGCAAGAGCCACTGTCTCTACATACCCAAGGCACCTGGTGAGCTCCTGCCCTTTGCCTCCCCTCAGATCCCTGCCTGACGATTTGGAAGCTGAGTTGAGCACTTTCGAAGAAACGACCTAACTGTGTCTGGGGACAGTGCCATGGCCAATTTATCTGCCTCAACAGCAGCTCTGCAGGCATGCAGTTAGAGGAAAGGAGTGCCCCTGCCACCCTCTTAGACCTGGGCAGAAGGGACACTCTGCCAACAGCACCAGTGAGACCCGAGGCTCCTCAGTCACTCCAGACAATGTTAAAGTCTATGACCTACAGCCAGTTTTCATCACCACTGGACACATCTGCAACAAGTGAAAAGAAAAACTGGTTGAAGAGGCAGAGGGAACCTCTTAAACTAGGGGGAAACAGCCAGAGGAAACCTCTTAAACCAGGGGGGAACATCATGAAGACACAAAAAAAAAAATTAAAAAAAATATCTAAGAAGAATCCCATTCCTGACAAAAAAATAAAGCCAAAGCCATGGTGGACATTTCTTGTCTACAGTTGACCTTAAACACAGAGGTGGCTGAGGTGGCCAAGGAGCCAGGGATTTAGCCTCTGCTGACTAGATCACTCAGGGCCTGTCTGCATTTGGCCTGGAGGTGCTGCTTGTGCCTCCTTTGCTGTTGTGCCACAGGAACTGGAGGAGGAACCGTGGGGAGAAAGGTAATGATCACCTTCGGAGAATGAAGCAGAGTAGAAGGGCAAAGCACTTTCCCTCCATTAAGCTCTGCACATCCCTGTTTCAGCTTAACTTCCACACCAGGGACACCAGAGGGATGTGATGCCTGGGAGACAGGAGGCAGCTGCTACCAGAGGCAGCTGAAAGAGGAGTAAAGCTCAATCTAAACCTTGGATGTGGCAGATGAGGGGTCCCTCAGCACATCCTTTAGCTGGCACAACCTCTTGCTGCTTTACTCCCCCCCCAAGATGAGACACTCTCCAGCAGGCAGCGAGTAACGAGGCCCAGGAGGAGAACGAGGCCTCTGGGAGAGCAGGACAAGGCTCACTGACAACAGTCCCACAGAGAAGAGAGACATTCCCCTCCCCAGAACTCAGTCCCTGGGCTCTGACACGGAGAGCAGCCAAAGTCCCGTGACAAGCTGAGCACCTCAGCAGTTACACAGGACACAAGAAGCACTACTGTGTTTTGGAGAACCAAGCAGACAAGAGGTAGGTGTTTGTGCAGTCATAAACTTGTGCACAGCAAAGGCATTACTCCAGGCATAGAACCCACCCCAACACTCCCAGTTTACTAAATGCTCCACAAAAGCACAGCCCAGCTGCCTCCCAGTGCTCTGTCCAGCATCAGTACAACTCTCAGGAGAAAAGCCACAGAGAATTAAAACCTGATCAAAGATGACGAAGCCTCAAAGTGACACTGTCCTCGACAGCAACACTCCTGCCTGGACACAGATCCTCTGGGCTCTCCAAACCCTATTTGGTTTAAGCCACACAACCACCAACTGCAATGCCCAGACCACAAATGTTCTGAGAGCCAACACAGCCCAAGGATAACACACAAAATAAAGCATGATGACAAACCTTTAAATGAAAGTTACTCACTTTCCCAGGGCTTACAGATGTATGTACACAAATGCACACAAAAGAAAATGCACTTCCAAGGCCCAAGGAAAACTCTTCTTCCAGAAAAAAAAAGGAAAAAAGAAAAAAACTGAAACCCAAACCCCAGTGTGTTCATGCAGGAGCTGCTGAGGGAGGCGAGACACAGTCGGAATGCCAAAATGGTAGTCCAGCCAGCAGCACCCTGCCTCTGGCCACCACCTCACCCTGCCTTTCCAACGAGACGAGGGGCAAAGGGGCTGGGGGAGCCAGGTGAGAGAGATCTTATGCAGGTAACTTACCTCCCACAGTTGCAGTGACAAACTCGGTCTTCCCCTCTCAGATGCGGTAGGATGTAATTGTGAAATCTGTCCAACAACGCGTTCATGTCCATCAAGCAAGCTATTGCCTGTAAGAGCCCATAACCAAGGCATCTGGTCAACTCTGGATGATGGAATAAAACATTGACTCTAGTTTGATTGCCAAAGACTGAAGCAGTCGTAAAGAAAAGAATCTTTGGTGTGTCGTGGGGCACACACACATGCACACACACGCAGACACACGGAGGTGCACAGGCTAAGGGACGGTGCTGGGC
>JAOEGS010019593.1:6438-28255 GCA_025447755.1 Corythornis vintsioides | reverse complement strand
GGTTCACATCGGTGCGTGTCCCACCAGCAGCCAGGTTCACATCGGTGCCGTGTCCCGCCAGGAGCCGGGTTCATGTCCGTGCCAGGGGCTGCCCCCATCAGCCGGGTTCATATCGGTGCCGAGCCCTCCACCGAGCGAGGTCCGGCCCATGCGCTCCCCGCAGGCTCCGCCCCGAACCTTCCAGAAGGAGGGCGGCTGCTGGGGCAGGGCAGGTGTCCCGGGGCTCGTTGTCCCGGTGTCTCAGTGTCCCGGTGTCCCGGTGCCCGGTGTCCCGGCTGCCGTGGCATCACCAGCAGCCGGCTGGGCAAAGGGCTGAGCCAACCCCGGTTCCCGTCCCCGGCTGGGGAGACACAAGACACCCTGGGGTGCATTGCAGTGCCACCTAAGAGTCAGTTTGGGTTTTCCTCTGCTTCTGAAAACATCCCTCCTCCAGCCCGGCAACTCCGGCATCCCAACTGCGCCGCTTCCCCAGATCCCGATGCCTGCCCGGGTAATAGTTCAGCAACTTCCATTCCTTACCCCAAAGTGACAACTTTCCCTCCAGCACAGCAGCGGGACGAGGTTATCACGGCTCTGATCTGGCCACTAAATGAAGTCACAGCAATTCCCCAGATCAATTGCTTGTGTAAACACAGATTCCAGCCCAGCTCACTCACCTGGAGCCGGGAGCAGCGCTGCGGGGCACTGGCAAAAGGAGAGGGAATACATTGAAGATTAAAAGGGGAGCTTAGATTTTCTGTAGCTATTTTTTTCCTAGGCAGGAATCTGCTTTTATTGGTCTTAATCTGCTTTATATTGGTCTGTGTGTAGCAAAGAGGGTGGATGGAAAAATGAGGGTGCCCCTGAGTGGAAACTGCAGCCTTCCAGAAAGGAATAAACTGCAGCATTTTATAGTTGATGCATTCAGCTACTAAACACCCAGGTTTGGGTAATACACAGAAAAACAGTACAGCCTGGACATGGGTCACCAACCAGGCCATTTCCATTGCTCATTAGGTTTTCTCACACCTCTCCTCCTTAGATCACCCCCCGGATCATCACTTTGATTGCTCCAGGCTTATCTTGATGGCACCAAACCATCACAGCCCAGCAGTAACAACTTCCTCCGGTCTCTGTTTCCTTAACCCCCTCCACGGGTGCAGAAGATGCTCTCAGCTGTCACCGTGTTGGTGGCATGGTGCCCAGAGGAGGAATATGAACTGAGACCTGGAGTCACTGAAGGAGTTTCCAGTGATTCTTCATTTTAAGCTGATTTCAAAGGAATCACTCCTGGGGTCACCAGAAGGCAAGTGCAGGACAGTTGATCTTGTGTCTGAATCTGGATATTGGTAGTAAACCCAGAAACATAACAGATATTTAATGCCTGGCTTTTTTTTTTGTAATACTTAACCAGGATATTAGAGAATCTTCTTTTCCTGCTACCTGATGTAGTCATTCTCCTCCAGGCTACTTTTCTCTAAATATGTTAGTAGTCTAATAACCAAAATCCACCAGCAATATAGAGTTATCCCTGATGAACTTTGTGATATTTCTACTTCAACCCAGTTTTTCTGCTAACCACTGGAAGTTTCTGTGGCTACTTCCCCTTCCCGTGGAATATATCAATATATTATTCCACAGCACCTCTTGCTCAGGCTGATTTCCACAGAGACCTTAGAACAGCTTCCTCCATACTTATGATTTCCAGTGACATTAACATCAGTGATAAAATATTTGTCACATGAACACAGACTTGTCTGGGGCAGAACAAACCACCTCCCTCCTGAGCTGGCCTCATTCAACACACAAACAGGTAACAGCTCCCAAGTGCATTTCCAGACTCCTGTTCCCTGTGCTTCTAGGGTATTTATCAGGGGGAAAATAAATACATGAAACAGAGAAACCCTGTGAAGGTTTTCAGCGTGAGCCTGAGGAAATCCATTCCTTCCTGCTCTGCTGCAGCAGTTCCACGCTGCCCTGCTCTCTGCTTCTGCACCTCCCACATTTCTTGACTTCCTTGAATTGACTTCTCTTTGTTTAACTTCTTGCTCAGCTCCCCGAAGGATCCAGATTTATATCTTCATCTGCTTTTCTACTTCCTCCTCCAAATTACTCGTTCTTCACTCAGCTGTGACCTCCAACCCCACTGCTGCTGGGACTGACCCGGGTGCATCTCGTGTCCCTGCTCCTCTCCTGCTGTCCCACCCCTGCCCTTTTCCTGACCCGAGTTTGTCACCCCCAAACCAGCCATGACTCTGCTCTCTCCATCACTGTTTCCAGCAAGGCATTAGCTAATTCCCACCCTGTCACATCAGCTCTCAAAAATTCTTCCTGCTGAGCCCTCTGGCCAAGGTGATCCCCCCTGTGTGACTCTCTCGCCTCCCTCCTGGCCACTCCACCTCTCCAAGGGATTCTGGTTTTGTGCCCCCCTCTCCTGTGGCTTCTCTGCTTCCCCCAAAGAGATTCGTTTTGCTGATTGTGCCTTTCCTCACTTCAGAAGTGCTGCAGCTCCCAGTGACCTAGGGGGTGACAGACAGACAGACAGACAGACAGACAGACAGACTCTGCCCCTTGCCCAGGGCTGGCAGCCACCCCACACTGGGCTCCAGCACAGCTCAGGACAGGGGTGAAACAGGTAGAGACAGAAAACACTCCAAAATAAGCTTCCCTGGAATAATTTTTGATCTGTCACTCATCCCTAGTGGATTTTTTCCTCTTCTGCTTTATCTCTGACTGCTGGGTGCTTTCGTTTCAATAAATTTCTATATTTCTTAGTCCTAAGTCATTTTAAACATCTTTTGAACCAGGAGCCAGTGTTGCAGAGTGGATTACACCTAAAACAACTATACAAGGCATCATAAAACAAATGTAAGGGTTTTGTTCATGATGATTTTCTTCCTGTCTGAAGCAGAAAGCAGTCATATCCCAAAGGTTCATTCAACAAGTATTATTTACAATAACACTGGAATTGTTTACAATAATATTTACAGTGAACCTGACAAACTTTTCCTTTACATGTAAATTTCAAGCAAGCAGAGCTGCTGCCAGACCCCTCTCCTCTGCACACACACACTTAAGGATTGTTTATGGCACGAAGTTAAAGAGCCATAACAAATTAGAATCTTTCCCAGCAGGGCTTGAAGTCAACACCATTTGAATCAAATGATCCTCCCAAGAAAAATACCACACTTTTGCCCTAATTATCATTTGAAATTCTTATGGCAGTAATAGACATTTTAGCTTGATGAGAATTAGTAGTGGAAATGTTTATCTTTGGAATATTTTTTCATATTCAGAGGTTTTTAATAACCTCTGAATATTAAAAAAAAATTGTGACTCCAGTTCTGAGACTTCCCAGGAAGCAACAGGTATTTTAGCTCAATCTGATGCTGCTTTAACAGCCACTGCTTCAATGGGGAAAAAAAGCTGGAATTATTTCAAATGCTGGAACTGGCCTACTGGAAATATTGGTGCTTCATTTGAGTTTTGTTCCAAACAGAGAAGATCTGATTGAAATGCCCTTTAACAAAAAATCCCCAGACATTTTAAATTGAAAATGAAAAGTGCTACAAGTATTTTCATTTCTAATATTGTAAAAGGGATAAGAACTTCCATTAAACTGTTCTTTCTAATAAAAATACCCCCCTGTACGTGTGTTATTCTGTGTTTTTCTCCATCAGATCCCCGTTACACTGAAGCAGGAGCTGGAATAAAGGAAAATGTGCTTTGTTACAGAGTGAGCTGGAAGATTAGCACACGAGTGCATCCCTTGCCTTGCACACTCGGGTTGCATCAAGATATATTAGTGTTTTATTAAGTTTAAAGCCATTTTCCCACAAAGCTTTAAGCAGAGCAAACCAACCTCACTGGGCTTCCTTGGCATCCACAGTGCATTTTGCAATAGTATTATTGTCTGGGGACTCTCCTAACCTTTAAAACATGTTAGAAACGATTACACACACCTCTCTTGAACTAAAAATCCCTCGCCCTGCTCAGCTGCAGGGGCTCCACACTCACCACCTTCTGCCCTGGGCAAGCAGCCCAACTAACGATGCCAGGGAGGCAGTCAGGGCCTGCCCAGTGCCACTGCCCATCCCACCTGCCCCTCTGCTCTCCCAGCTGCTGGGTAGAGGAGGCTAGAAGCTGCTGCCAGCACAGCATAGCCCATTATTGGCACCAGAGGGGCAGTGACTGATACAGGGAATCCTTCAGCATCTAAACTCTGAATTACTACCTAATTCCTGACTTCTGGCAGGTCAGCCACGACCATCCCATCGAATCCTGTGGGGAATACATGGCATTGAAAGGGTGTCATCCATCGAGGCATGAGAGTCTGCAACACAAGCATGAGAAACAGACATGAAGAATTTCAGATTGGGTCACTATAAACTCAAAACCATGGCAAATATTTCCATTTCACTGGGCGTTTGGTATTTTTAACATCCTGACAGATCAGCTGCTGAGCTGACACACAGAGGAATGATAATTAAACTTTATAGATTAAAAAAGGTATTTTTCATTCACATGACTACAAGCAATCCTGCAGTCTCCTTAGGGGTATTGCCAAGGGAGGGATGGGCAAGACCTGCTCCTACAGAATCAGAGAGTATTGAGGCTGGAATAGACCAATTATGTTATTAAAACTGCCCAAACTAGACATTTTCAAAGTAATTTAACTAGGAGGATTCCGCAGAGCCACATGGTGGAGAACATTCATTCTCTGCTCTCTCCCCTCTGTTAAGGGCCAGCCTTCTCTGCAAAGCCTGGTGCTCCTCAGCCAGATCCCTGACTCACAGAGCAGCGACTCCTCCCCATCCTCCAGGGCTCACAGCCCCTGCCTGGATGGAGCTCCTGAACCTCTCGGTATTGTGTCCAACATCCCATAATAATCAAGCACTGTTTCAGTGTCAGCAGATGAGGTAATGTTGTTTACCAGGCACGGAAGGACAGCTTTCCTGTTTGTGTCTGGGTGTAGTGGACACATCAGCACCGCTGTGTGCAGCAGTGGTTGTTGGGTTGGTCTGTAGCAAACCCACTGGAGCTCGCAGGGTCCGCTGGAGCTCGCAGGGTCCGCTGGAGCTCGCAGGGTCTGCTTGGGCTGGGCTGGCAGGGGACAAAGCAGCAGGGGAGGCTGGACGCTGCTGATGGCCAAAGCAGGGCGGGTTGAGCTAGGCACACCTCCAGGAGGAATTAGCAGTACAGAAGAGCTGGTTGGACTTCTACACTTTCTTCCTTCCAATGTCACTGTAGCAAGAGTGGGGAGGAACCGTGCTGTTCACCAAAGCAGGGATGCCTGCAGCTGCTCAAGCAGGGCAGAAAACACTGCAACTGACTGTGGAAGCTGTGAGGAGAGGCATCAGCCAGGAAAGGACACCTAATGGAAGTTATTTATGTGTGAAATGAGCTCTGACAGAGCTCTCAGGGGAGAAAACCAAAGGATTAAAAATGCATCTAGAAAATAAATGATAGGAGAATTAAGATGTGACAGGGGAGGGGGTGAAGATGCTGTACAGAGACCTCAGGAGCTGCAGGTGCATCCTCAGGAGTCACTCCTAGAAACATCATCACAAGGAAAAAATGGCATTAATCCCGATCACGAGCAGGTTGTGCACTGCAATGAAAAGTTAAAACAAATGCCTGTTATTAAATATGTCATAATAGCTTTCAGTGAAATGTGCTTTACATAAACCTGGAATTCATCTTCCAGCTGTTTTCTTCCACAAAATCCACCCATATGGAGCTGGGACTTGATCCTGCAGCAGCCAGCAGCACTCTGCCCACGTGGTTCCTGCTGTTGCACGAGCACACCGGGGTGTGTTCACTCCACTTCCACCAGCAGAAAGATGTCTGGTTTATAGAACATTAAATATCAAGCTGCCAGAGAGCAGGCTGATTAGAAGAGGCAGAGATAAACAGCAGCCATCAGGTCCCAGCTAGGGCCAGAGGACAGGGAACTTGGGTTTTCTGTCTCTCTGCCGGGCTGCAGGGAAATGTGGGCACTGCAGGGCAGGGAGCCACAATCACATGTCCTTGTTGGTTGGTGTCTGTCTCTGGAGTAGCCAACAGGCAGAATCCTGCCCAGGGCAGAGCTCCTTGTGCTGGTCTGGCACGATCTGCAATGACAACCGGCACAGGCTGTTGGTTCTCCAGGACTTTTCCAGGGTGCTGTCCCATTTAGGAAAGGGAAACACTGTGGAATTGCAGAGCTGTTCTACCTGGGTTACTACACTGTACAAAAATGACATAAAAATCAGCAATGAGCACATCCTTCCTATCTGCAGAGAGCACTTCAGGTGCCACGTGATAAAAAGTGACACAAAACCAATTTCTGTCACCAAAATGACTTGCCATTGGCAGCAACGTGTTCACAGCCAGGGCAGGAGTGTTCAGATTAATTAACATCTTTCCCTAAATGAAGAAGCATCAGCATTTCAGACAGACCATGCTACCTGTGAATTCAGACCATGTTATCTGTGAATTCAGACAGAACATGTTACCTGTGAACTTCTGGGATGATAATATTTCAGCAGCATCACATCAGGAACAGAAGATCTACTCGAAGGCATTGAGAGGCCATGGGTAAGGATTTCACCTCTTCAGAGGAAGTTTGGAGGATACAAAAGACATCTCGTTATTTTCAGATGCACTGGGAAACGCTCCAGCTCACCCAGCTGCCCACAAATATTTACTGTATTGTTAAAGATGAAGGGATTTTTTAGACAATAATCATCATAGAAATGGGCATTTCAGACAAAAATTAGTATGATTGTTGGTGTTGTGCAGTTGTAGCCTTTTAAACTACAACAGCAGCACTAACAGTTCCCACCCTCCTCATGGCTCAGCTAATGCTGATCCCTTAGAATAATTATTTATTAAGAATCTGAATCATCAATCTGCAGTCAGACTGACAGCAGAGGCCTGACAGACAGCCTGGTACCCCAGTACACCTTCATGGGCATACTTCTAGCTTGTGGGAGGCTGACAACCAGAGCTCAGGGAGGAGTTCTCCAACTGAAGCAAACCACAAATCTAATTTTAAGGCCTCTGAGGTGGCAGATGGCATTCTTCCTATTCTAATCTTAGTTTCAATTCGTTGAAAATGATGAAAAATTAGAAGCTGTGCTGCAACCCAAGCAAACCAGTTGGATTTAAAAATAAAATAATTAAAACATTACATTAGATGCATCCAAATGCATTTGTTCTTTTTTAAACACTGTAGACTCTTCTCCCCAAACCAGCTTGGAGTAATAAATGTAAATTTAGGGAATGTCTCGGTGTTGGCAGATCAGCTTTTCTCTTTTCCTCATCGATCTTCCTCCACAAAAACATTTTCTCTAAGCAGCACCCTCTCTGTGTGAAGAGTCTGCAGAGGGGCAGACCTGCTGCAAGCCCTCCTGGGACTGAAAAGAAGACACGTATTAAATGAGACAAATCTGCTGAAAAGCTGATAACAGCTTCAATAAGTTCAAAACAACTTCAATAAGTGTTCAATAACAACACAAGTTCACAATTTCAGCTCCTTTCTGGGCTGAGAACACAGTGTGGGACCAGCTTTGCCACACTTTGCATGCTGATGGCTGCTTCTGAGAGCCAGGAGCATCACCGTGCATCTTCTGTCTCATTTGCACTAACAGCCTTTCAAAGACTTCATTCGGATGGAGAAATATCCCCAAATTACATCTCCAGCCCAGATAAGGAGAGAGGGCTGCTGGAGAATCTGCTCTCTGTCCTTGTGCTGGGAGATTTCTGCATCAGATGGCAGTGGGCTCTGGAAAATAATTGCCCGGTCCTGGCTGGTGGGCATTTGATCATTTTCTGCTTGGAAAGACAAGCAAAAAAATGCTCCCTTCTGACATTCAATTAGGAGAACTATTTTGTGTCAAAGTGCTGAGGGAATTTAGAGGGACCAGTTACTGCTTCTTTATGCATAGTTCTGAATTTGCTGCTCTAATGAGCCCTTCTCTATATCCTTCGTGATTGTCACTCATCTTGGTGAAAATGACTTGGCCTGACAAATCCTGTTAAGCTTCAGAAATTAAATGAGATCTGAAAATGCTTGAGTACACATCTGTAGCTCCACATACTGTTCTGATCAGTGGTGTTAGTTAAGCAAGCCTGGAGGAAAGCCAATAAACCCAGAGCTATCAAAGAGCATCGCCAGAAGCAATTAACTGGGCCTGAGAATAACAGGTACTCCCCCCTCCTTAGGGTCACGCCCAAAACAGAGAGGATAAAAACAATTAGCAAAGATATAGGCTAATGACTTGGAGCCATCCAGGTCTGTTCTGGGCAGTCCCTTCCCCACAGTGGCAGAAAAAATACCCTCCTGGAGTGGGGGTCTGTGGGATGATCCTGCCTGTGAAAAAGAAGCAGGAAGAGTTGTCATTGAAAGGGAACATTTGGACAAGCTTTTGGATTCAAGACCTTTCTTCAGATGCCCCTGAGCAAATCATGCTTCCAGGAATTGATCCTGACACTTAGGTTTTTAATAATTTACTTAAACCAAAAGATTTCTAGCAGCAGACTGAAAAATAGTAGGGGCATCAAAAAGTTATGCAAATTAAAACATGAGGGGAAGTTGAATTCTGTTGATTTTAAAGCTGCAAAACAAAAACTGAGCACTGAATATTTTCTCACCTATCAGAAGTAGATAAAAGGCACAAATCCCATGAGAATATCCAGCAATTCACCTTTAGGTCCAGACCAAGATCAAGCGAAACCATAAGAAGCTCATGGCAGCCTCAGGGACAGCCTGTCCAGAGTCTGGTAGAGAAATGATTGGCCAGACCCAGATGCCCAAAACCATCAGGACTTGCCCATTTCCAGGTATCCACAGTCCCAGGAGTGGCCAAGGGAGAGCAGATTACGCTGAGAAGACAGTATGGAATGGAAAGACCCCCTGTCTTGGTGGTTTCCTCTCTTTGACAGCCCCTTTAGCCTTTGAAGATCCTCCCCTGGAGTAAGAAAGCCCATCTGCTCCTGCTGGGCTCACAGGGTGAGAACTCCCAGCCACAGCACCTCTCCCCATCACTCCCACTCCACAGTGCCAGGTTGAACCTGCTCCCATTTGAGAACTACCCTGCTAGCTGGGTTAAGAAATGGACTTTGAAGGCTGTTGTGCAGCATCTCCAGGCTGAGGAGGGTCAGCAGGGTGAGGAGAGAGGGGGTGAGCAGCAGGGGTAGGAGGGTGTGTGGCTGTCAGACACTGCTGGCCGCAGACAGGGTTCAAAGGCAACGATAAAGGTCGTGCAGATGAGCAGTGATGTTGCCTCCCCTGCAGCTCCAGCATGTGATTCTCATATGAGTGCAGTGATTTGGTGTGGGGACAAGTCAACATTTAACTGTATCACAGCAGTGTCAGTCAGAAACAACAACCCCTGGCACACAACACTCACTCTGCAGCTGCAGGAACAGCAGCTCAACAGGGTGGTAACAAGGTGCTCCCCTCCAGGACCCAGGAGAGCCTGTGCACCTCAGGGTGAAGGTGCCAGGGAGCACCTAAAGCTGGAGCTGATCTGCACCAGCAGACACCCCAGAATGGGAGCAAGTGGCTGAGCACTGCTGTGTGGCCTGCCCAGTACCTGACACACTTTCCAGGCACTCTAGAGCTGGCCACCAGTCCCTGCATCCCATGGAGCAGGAACTGAGGACACTGGGGGCATCTGGGTAGCTTCAGCTTTTGCTGTGTCTAAGCACGACTTTGCTGACTATTTGTGTAGTTTCAAGGACAGCCTTTAACACTGGACACGCATAAACTGCTCCTCTGGAACCTCTCTGGTCACCTCTGCACTTTGTCCCACGCAGCAGCTGACAACACACGTGTGAGCCTGGGAACGCCCCCTGTAATCCCAGCCCCCCAGACATGGGCTGTGCTGGAGGTGAGCACCAGCCAGGCAAAGCACTCAGCAGCCAGTGATCCCACAGCAGGAGAGGGGAACTCCAACAGAGCCCAGCCAGGCAGCGTGTTCATTCACCGTGCTTCCAGCCATCAGTCAGGAAGGGAGCCAAGCCAGCCTTCCAGCAGCTTTCCTGCACTCCTGGGTGGAGAAAGCAGTGCTTCTCCCAGGAAAGAGAAGCCTTGCTCCGAAGCCGCCTTGATCTGGGGGTTCCTGACACCACGGTGGCCAGAGAAGTGCAAGAGCAGCAGCAGCAGCAGCAGCTCTGGCAGCAAGACAGGAAACCTCCAGCAGACCCACCCTTCCTTCCCACACACCCCACCCGGGCAGCACACTCAGCACCCAGAGCTGCCCCGGCAGCCTCAGGGGCACCGCGTGGCCGTCTCGTGGAGCTGCACCCCGATTTCTCCCTTCCCCAACATTCATCTTCTTCTCACCTTCACCTTGGCCTTGAGGAAACGAGAGGCCACCTTTACACAAACCTTGCTTGGACCCACCAAGCCCGTTAGTTAGTTAGTTACTGGCAAAGAACAGCCCAGCTCTGAAAGCACAGAAGTGACACAGGTTGTGACACCCCACAGGCTCCCAACAGTAAAGCTGATGAGGCAAGGGACAGGTCTGAGAACAATTCCCTGAGAAGAACCCACATCCATGCTTGTAACGACACTTTTCTAACGACTTTTTCCATTACAGAGAGAACCCAAAGGCAGCACAACCCCACCTCCAGCAGCCAAACTTCTTCAGCATGGTTAAGAGTGAGGAAGTTTTTTTCTTCATGCCTGCTGTGGGGTTCTTTAAACCCCAAACCCTCCCTGGGGGATGCTGGGCTGTGCCTGGGTGGGCAACAGCCTTTGGGCATTTCCTTCCAACAGACCCAGTTCAGACAGGACTGACCTGGTCAGGGGCATTCACACACAGCCACCTTCCTCTGCACCCTACCAGGAAGAGCAGCGTTTACTCCAAGTGCCTAGAAATTGTTTGCTCTTCCTGCCAGGAATTTTAAACTACCCCAAAATCCCACCCTAAACCAACCCCTGCACAACACCCCCCCTCTGGCTGCACTGCACGGCCATGGGGAGCCTGAGCTGTTTCTTTTCAACCCAGTGGGGCTGTTGGCAGCAGAGGAACCCTGAGGTTCAGTGTGTGTGGCACACTGACAAGGTTTTCATTCCTGGTCTTCCAAATTTCCCTTTGCTTTACAGTGGTATCACTTAGGATTTATTTTTATACAAATCCCTGATGAGTCTGGCTCAGGTTTATAAAGGCCAATTAGAAATTCTTTAGCTCGGCAGGAGCATTACAGGCAAAAGCAAACAAGCTGCAAGGGTGTATTTTTCTTGGCTGTTTCCTCCACCGCTGTTAGTATTTACAGCAGAGCGACACTCACATCTTCTCCCTCCAACAGCTTTTCCCAGCCTGATTTGCTGCATAATCCAAAAAGCAAATCTCTCAGAGTGGGCACGTTTAGTCATGCTCTGGACAGTCACTGACAGACCCACAGCCAGTCAGAACAGCAGCACTGCCACTCGGATACCCAGAGCAGTCAGGGAGGAAGGGAACCCAGGGCAGCTTTTTCCACGTGTACCCTGGTCCAGCAAGTAGCAGCTGAATCCCTATGAATCATGCCAGCCATGCATCACTGAGCTGTGAGGGCAACACTTTGCTGCCCACTTGCCCTCACCCTGGCTCTGCCACACGCAGTGATGCTGTGACAAGAGAGGCAGGACAGGGGCACCAGAGGTGTCTGGCTACCCTGGTGCCACCAGACACCCACCCTTGGCCAGGAGCAGTGGCTAGCACACCGTGCCTGGCACCTGGCACGCAGTGGGATGCAACACCCAGCATCCCTTCACTGCTGGTGTGGGTGCCAGCAGGACCTGCCTGCCCTCTGACAGCCCTCAGAGCTGTGTTTGCCCGGGGGGCAGCACATGCTGCCACCTCTGGGGCTGAGCTGGGCACAGGTTGTCCCGTGGCACAGAGCAGACCCGGTGCCACCACGCTGATCCAGAGCTGCGTGGAGAACCTGCTCTGATACTCCAGTTTCAATGAGGATGGACCCATGGAAAACACCTGCAGAAGCAGCTGTCAGGAGGCCCAAGGCCTTCCAGGGACAGAAAGCTAAAGCACAGGGGATAATGTCTCTGTTCTGACCTGGGACACAAGTCCTCTGCTGGCAGATGAACTGCTCAGAGGGACACAGGATTTATTCTCAGTTCCATAAAACCACAGTCCACTCAAATCATGCTTCTTATCATAGAATGTTTTGGATGAGAAAGGACCTTTAAAGGTGCAGACCCAAATCCAACCTGACCTTCAGCATTGCCAGGGAAGCTGGGCACAAGCTGAACAAGCTGCCAACAGCCACAAGGTGCAGACCTCACTGAGCCACCCAGTGTGTGGCTTCTGCAGAATTCAACCCCTTCCTGCTCTCCACCAAAGGCAGACTGTCACCAGCAGAAAGAATAAATCATGTTCCTGCCTCATGCTGAGGGAATTCACCATGACCTGGCCCCAGAGCAGGCCCCTGTTACATCAGCCTGAGTTAGTTCCAAGGTCAGATTGCAGGCCATTAAAAAAACTATATTGCAGCAGTTATCCCAAACCCAAGAAAAAGCTGGGTTTCAGAAGATGCATGAAAGCACAGTTTTGATTTTAGTTGGTGTTTGATAGAGGAAAAAGCAATTATAATATCAAACACCATGCACATACATTTCTAAAAAGCAAATCCACAGATCTTGCCTCACTGTGGAAATAAATCTTCCTGTGGAAACAGCATCCAAGTGGTGACACAGCCTGTCTGAATGACAGCATCTGACAGGTGACACCAGAAAAAAGTCTGGATTGAGGAGGGAAAAATCCAACAGCACGTTATGCAAACCAATCATTAAGGACTTTGCTATTACTGAATTTATGGGAAACTCAGATATCCCAGAATGATCACAACGTTGTGTTGGAAGAAACTGGTCTTTTGGGTTTGATTTAGTTCTGTGTTAAAAAGTGCTGGGCAGACTCAAGAATGAGAATGCCTCATCTTTTGGCATTTCTGTCCCCTGGACTGAGCCTCCTCCTCCTCCTCCTCCCATACCTCTCTGCTGTTTTCCTACAGGAGCAGCATTTTGTTGCTGCCAGCCTCCTCCTGTCTGGAACAGTCACGCTCACAGCTCCAGTTTAACACGACTCCTGCTGCCGTGGGAAGAGAGAGCATCCAGGGTCAGCTGCAATTAAAAAATCCTCAGTGTTAATTTGCCAGCCAGCTGTAATCTCAAATACTTCCACTCTTTACCCGCTCTGTGCAAATGTAAATGAGCCTTTCCTTGCCTTTCCTTTTTTAAGAAAATCAACCCCTTTTTCCAATATTGCCAAGAATAATTCCTGGCTTTAGCTGTCCATAGCAAGGCACTAAAAAATCATCCCTGTTCAGTAACACCCTGCAATCCTGTGCATCCAACTGAGGAGTGAGGTGAGCTATAAAAATCCACCAGCCCCACCAGGCAGGCAAGGAGCTGGTGGATCCAAGAGCCCAGGAGCTCTGAATGGACCTGAGGAGACCAGAGCCTTTAGGTGGGCTACTCAAAGGAGGCCTTCCACAAAAGCAGACATCAGGGAAGGCACCAACCCCTCAGAAAAGCTGGTGCAACTCCACAGAAAATATCACTAAGGAGAGAGTCTGACTGTGGGGTGGGAAAGGAATAGGGGTGGCTTAGAATAAACACTGGTAAAAATAAAGGGAAAAAAGCAACGTTTTCAGCAGTCCTCTCTCACACCCCTCATTTGCATTTCCCCATGCCAGCTCGCTGATACAACATGGGAACAGTCTGACCAAGGGATGTATCTGCAGGTTTCTATGGTGATCAGCACATCCACTGCCTGCCCAGCCGTGTGTGAAGGGAAGCACCCGCTGCAGGGAGCAGAGACATCTGGGGCAGAGGGTTGGGCACAGCCTGGTGCTCAGGTACCAGGCTGGGGGTGTCTGTGTGGTTCTGTGGGGGGATAACTCCAAGCAGGATAAAAAGCCCTCTACAAAACAGTACAGATTACACTAGGTAACCTCATTTAAAAATATTGACACATACAAAATACATACCATGTATTGATGATGAACTGAAATAACTGATGTATACAGCAACACCCAAAACCTCTGGAAATGGATAAAACTGAGATGATTACAGATGATTACCTGCTGGAGGTGTTACTCCCCCAGATGTACCCCAAGAGGGAGAACTTGGAGGCAAACCCTTGGGGAAACTGCTGGGCTCCAAATTCAGAGATCTGTAATTAAACTTTATAGAGCTAAAAAAACCACCCTAGTTCTCAAGTCCCGGCTGCCAGACACTTCAGGCAGAAGCACTGATTCAATTTATTTAGGGTTTTTCCCAAAAGGAAAGTGTGGATAATCAAAATGAGCACTGGCAACACGACAAGCATGGTTAATGGATCCGGCCGGAGTCCCTGGCTGGCATTTTCCAGCTGAGAAAGCACCAAGTGCTTTCCTCTGGAGCATCTCCCCATGCCCAGACTCCCTGATGCCAACGTGGAGTCGAGGGGCTACCAGCAGGACTGAACTCAGCACCTTTTAGGAACTAACCCTGGAATTGGTCACTTCAAACACAACTCAGAGCAAACTAGAGAGAGCGAAGTTTAACCCCCCCAAAAAACAAGTTTACTGACAGCTTTCCATGGCTTTGAGTTGCCAGTTAGCTCTGTTTTACCCTGCTATGAAGAAACATCAATGACAACTCCTAAAACATATTAGGAAATTAGTATGGCTGAGAAAAACGATGTTACATACACAATGATTTTCTTCTCCAAAGTCAATTACTCCCCAGCCTGAATGAAGCAGCTGCAAACCTTTGGAAAGCAGCTGCTCTGCAACCCCCTCCAGCAAGTCTGCTGGCTGCCTGCACACAGTGCCAGGGTCCTGGCCCACACCAGGGTCCCCCAGCACAGCCAGGCTTTCCAGGGTCACTCTGGCATCAGTCACCCCACACCAGGGTCCCCCAGCACAGCCAGGCTTTCCAGGGTCACTCTGACATCAGTCACCCCACACCAGGGTCCCCCAGCACAGCCAGGCTTTCCAGGGTCACTCTGGCATCAGTCACCCCAGGCCATTCACTCCCAGAAATACACTGGTACTTTCTATTTTGCAGAGCACCAGGTGATCCCAGTGCACAGAGAGGAGGAAAGGGAGAGATTTGGGCTGCATCAGCCACTTCCCACATTACCAGCTTACTGGGGAGCTTGGATTTGCTGTCCAGGGCTCCTGCAAAGAACCATCAACTACCAGCACCTCCTGGCACTGTCACAAGAGCCTTACAAACAGCCCTGCTGTGTGGGGGGCTGTACACCCCTTGCTGAGACACACAGGTCCAGAGGATGCTACAAACACACAGCCAGAAGATAATAAGCTGCTGGGAAATCTGCTTGCAGGAAGAAATGAAACCCAAGCACAACCAAGGAGATGCAGCTACTCAAGGTGTCTGACCAAGAGAGAGTAGAAATCAGTAGCCTGTGGAAAATAAAACTGTACAATTCTTTAGCATTACATTCCAAACAATTCAATAAACATAAACCTTTTCACAGATGATGGGAAGCCACTAGGAGGCTGCTATTAATCAGAGCAAGGCATTTTACTTCTAATACCCCAAAACTCTCATCAGCACCCCCTGCAATTAGAGGCTGCAGGTTCCATGGCTGGGGGGCTTGGGCTGTGCTCCCCACCCTGTGCTCAAAGGGTGTTTTCTGAGCAGATGTCACGTGGCCCTTGTTCTACACCCCGTGAAATTGGCAGGGACTGGAACAACCCACGATTGGCAATGTAAATGATTTATCACCTTTGTGCAAACTCCTTGAGCCAGTTCCCCAGCACGACCCTTCCCACCCTGCCAAGCAAGGAGCAGCTCTGCCCTTGGAGGGGTTGGGCAATGGAATCATCACTTCTGCCCCCAGGCCTTGTGGGGTGTGCAGGGAGGGAACAGAGAGTGGCCACAGCTGACCAGAGCTTCAGGCTTTTGCAGCAGCACAAAGAGGAGTTTAACCACATTCTTTGGTTTGTTTCCTATTGGGGTAGAAGGGGAGGAAGCAGAAGCTTGTGTATAAAAGGGAAGAGGTGAGGAACTGAGAACAGTGAAGCGTGCCACATCTGAGAAGGTGTTTCCTCTACAGCTCTGAAGGCAGCAGACATTCCTCCACCACGGAGATGCAGGAGCACAACTTCTCTAGAGAGCCCTCGAGGACACGGAGAGGGGGCTGGTGCTGCCAGCAGGGTGAGGCTGCATCACTCTGCCCCTCAGCCACAGGCTTCTGCTGGAAACAAACCAAACTGGTGCCTGTGTTCACTGTGCACAACTACCCCAGAGAGAGGAGTCCCACAGATGACCAATCCCTTCTCAGGAAAGGGCACAACAACCCCTGGAGAGACAAGAATCCCACCAGATGACCATCATCTTCCCAGGGAAGGGCAAAACACCCCCTGGAAAGAGGAGTCCCACCAGATGACCATCACCTTCCAGGGAAGAGTTCCCATCACCAGAGGAGAGGTTTTCTGGAGAGGAACATCCAGCACAGGCTGGCAAAGCTGCTCTGGGGCACATGGCATGATTTCAGCCCCAGGAAGCTGCAGGAGCATCACTCCACCAGCTCTTCCCAGGCTCACCACACAAGGCTGCTGGAAACCCCTGGCTGGGGGAACACAAGTGTCCCAACCACCACAGCATCTTGGGGGCAGCTGAAAGAGGGACTTGCACATCATCTGCCACAGAGGGTTTGCATAAATCAAAATCTGATTATGCTGCATTCTGAATGTTAAGATTCTCCACAAGATGGTGAAGCAGAGAGCTATAGAACCTGCTTTGCATTGGTAATTGAAATAAATTATCATAATCCTCCCCGAGTCCTGCAATCACCATTTTTCACATTGAGCATTTCCCAAGGGTTTTTAAATAATACTTTTCTTCTGTAAGGATAGTTACTAGGCTTACAAAATACACCTACCCTTGGAAGAAAGCTGGAGCCAGCACTGAGCACAGCCCCTGTTACCTGCTGGAGCAGCATGAGGTGGGAATGAAACATCCCCCTTCTCCCTGCTCTGCTGGATCAGCTCCTCCTGCTAATTTGATGATCATCACAAAAGCCCTTTCTGAAGTGAGGGTGTTTTAATCTTTCCCAGAGATTGATTTGAAACTGACCCAGTTTCAAGTGAATAAAAACTGTAACAGTCTCGGATTGATTTAATTTGCAGCCTGCTCCAATGGGATGTTTTCCATCTAACCTTTGGATCTGGGAAGTGTTTCCATCTCTCTTCAATGAGCAGAGGGTGGGGCACCCAAAGGAACCAACAGTTCTCTTTTCCTGGACTCCTCCAGCACAGTGGAGCACTCACACCACAGCAACACACAAGCCTTGCTTCCCACACTACAGAACTGCTTTTGAGCTCTAGAATGTGTTTTTGTGGACGTGGAGTGCTCACCCTTGCAGTGACCCGTGGGCTCCAGGGCTCACCCAGCTCCTCTGCTTCTGAATGGAGAGAAGGTAAAAGGGCAGAAGAGAAAGGCAAGCTCAGGGCACCTTTGTTCTCCCTCCAGCTCTGACATAGCTCAGGGGCTTATGTAGCTCTTGGCATCAGCCATGAAATGAAAAAAAACCACCACAGTTTTCATGTAACTCTCACTCTTTGGACACAGCATGGAGCAGCTGCAGAGAGGGGCACTGGGGACAGGCCTGGCTGCCTGTTCTACACCCTGTGGATGGTGAGCAAGAGCTCTCCATGCCATGCTCCACCCCAGGGGCACCCTCAGGCCTTGCCCTGCCACCCACTCAGGGCACCCAGCTTTGCAGGGTGGAGGCCACCAACCTTCCTGCTCTCTCGTGGTGAGCTGCTGCAGGCAGAGATGTTCACACAGCCTTGCCCTGGACACTGCCACCAGTCCCTGCAGCAGCACTGGGGTCCAGCAGACCTAGGAGAGGGTCCCAGGCTCCCAGGCAGGGCCTCTGCTCTCCTGCATGGTGACACTACCAGGGTACAAGGTGATGGATGTGATGAACAAACCTTACTGATGCTAAAACACAACGTGTTACAGACTTCTGACAGAGCAGGAAGAAACAACTGGATGAAATAAAACTAAACCACCAAAAATTATATTGAAATATTGCCATTCTAGACACCTGAAAACCCAACTAAAGGCACAGGGAAAGTATTATTTAAAAAATGAAATTACAGCTTTGGGAAAGGACACAGGGCACACTAGGTGCTTGTGAAGCATTTAAACTGCAGACTGGGGTTAAATTCTCCTCTCATTTGCTTGAACAAGGCTCTGATTCCAAGAGGGTGACAGAAGAAGAGGGAGTTGAGCACACCTACAGCTGCAGAATCAGAGAGGAAGCCATGAAATCCCATTAAAAATCCTGTTGCAGGCCATTAGGATGCCTAACACGTTTGTTTAGTGCTCATTTACACCCTGGAATAATTGTTTATGTCTGGGTGTTAGGACGTACAAACACTTGCCAAACACACTCCAGTCACCCTGCAATTAATTCCTGCTAAGGACTGGGTGTTGAAACCCCCTGAGCCCTGACCAAGGAGGTCAGTGTCTCACAAACACCTGCACTGTGCTGCCACCAGATGCACATTGAGCAACTCCAGCTTATCATCAAGTCTGTGAAGAATCCAAGGTCTCCCCAGGAACTCTGGGGGCAGACAGGGCTGGTCTCTGCCTCCTTATCACCAGAAACACAAGAGGCAAGAGAAGCCACAAGTTTTTGTTCCCAGGCAGCACTGGCCACAGTTCAGACGAGTTGGACAGGTTGCTATCCCCACACCTGGCAAAAGGCTACACATGTTTAATAACCACAGGGGTTCTTCTGAAAAATCAATTTGTGCCAGGTCACAAATGCTTCAGAAGGACCCAGAAAGCTCCTCTGAGGCACTTAAATGGTCAGGTAAATATGTGTTTAAGTTTCTCCTCTCCTGGTCTGATATTCAGCCAGTGTGGGCACCCACTGCCTGATTTTTCTACACTTCAGAGTGGAAAAAAGAGGAGGTTTCACAGATTATGGATACCAGATCCAACTTGGTACTTTTGCATAAGTATTTGTGCTCAGGAATCTGTACTTTTTGCCCTCACTACAGCAGCTGAAGTACAGTGATAGTGCAAGTGAATAAATATCTCAGTGAACACTAATTCACTCCCAAGCTGACCCATTTCTTTGGTAGATAAGCTTTTTCAGGCCATTTCTCTGCCAAGAGTCCAGGCCTTGGCAATGCCCTGAACATACATTGTTCCCCTTCAACTTGCTTTTATTGCTCAAATATGTGGAGTGCATGGCATGCACTTCTGGAATCTGGGCAGCTTGTGCTATACTGTGAATCTCCTCTCTATTTTTTCCTTCAACTGAAGGAAGCAACAAAAGATCCCACAACCAAAGAGAAAGCAAAACCCACAGTAAAGCTAAAGTAATATATAATAAATAATAAATCCAGGGGAAAATAGACAGGCAACCTGGAACGTGGCAGGGTGTTCTGAAAAGGTGGGAAATTAAAATACTGAACACTGGAAATGTAATTACCCAAGTACTTCATTAGAGTGATTTCATCTTTGTTAATCATCAGGTAAAGTTGGCAGCAAACTGCCAACACTAAATTGAGGTAATACTGCAGTAGTTCATTCAAGGAATGGATTTATCACTAACCTCATCTTTAAACATATATGATTCCCAACTATTTTCAGTGTCACCATCATCATTATGATGATGCTTAGAAGAGATCTGGTGATTGGTGCTGGAGGGAAGCTATGAAACTCAGTATAAACTGCACAGCAAAATCATGCTTGGTGGGCAACACTCCTCGTGTAAATTTTCTTGGCACTTTTACTTAGCACTGAGGGGGAAATATTCACAATATATACAAAATTCTGTTTCTTCATACCTGCAAAATTCAACCTATCTTCTCCTGAACTCCTTGTGCCCCCAGCAAGACACCCTGCTGCCTACCCTTCCACACAAATCCCCTCTGACACTGGGGTGTGTTCAAATTCTGATCCCTCCCTGGGGCTTGGGGAAGCAGCTCTCTGCTGCACTGGTTTGGTACACAAGGGGAAAAACCACCACCCAGCAGAGGAACCTCAACAGAAGGCACATGATGGTTTTTTTGTTGTTTTTTTAAGAAGCAGAGATTCAAGCTTGACCTCTAAACCCTAAAAATCTGTTTTTATGCTTCTACAGAAAGTATTTTCAGGGTATCTGTGAAAGACTTATCCTCCAAGCTCCCTTCCTGGAGGAGCAAGGGTGGGCACAACACACACACCTCTGCTTCAAACACACCAGCAGGGAGTGGGAAGAAGAGTCACTGAGTTTCTCACAAGAGGAAACAAATAAATACATGAAAAAAAGGCAGCCACACAGCAGCAAAGAGAAGGGGTCATCCTCTCCCATCTAAGACAGCCTATTTTTCTGAGCAGTGAGAATTCTGCTTAATGTCACTTTCTGAAGCTGCTCGTTCTGATTTACATCTTCATTTCTGAAAAAAGAATCCTGGATCTTTTCATTCTTTACCTCCAGAAGAGTGTCCAGCAAATACACAAACCTTCCCTTCTCACCCACTGTGTCCATCACTCCCTGCAACATGGAGATATTAAGAGTACTAAGTGAATATCAACACGTAGTCATATTTAAACACATCCTCTCTCTAGTGATAGCTATCACAATAATAAATAAATCTTAGAATATCTAAACAAAGATAATACTCTGTAATCATTCAAGTACCAGGCCTCCAACTCAACAGGCTTTTAAGTATCTTTTCCTATTTAAGCATGAGTCTTGGTTAAAGCAAGGCTTCTGCCAGACACTTAAATACTGAAAGCAAGTTTTGGAGTGTGAGGTCTCAGAGGAAAAGAAGCCACGTGCTCTGAAGTGACAGCATCCTCTGCATACTTTATGTCCTCAGTCTCTCTAATTCTTCATCCTTTACTTCATTTGGAGCTGCAATTCCAGTGCTCATGCAAAACCAGCTCTGCACTGAAATCAGCATTGCAACCAAATACTTGAGTTGGGAGAAGCTGAGGTGTGGAAAGCTTGAAATGTTTGCTAGAAAACATGCTGAAGGCAGACACCAGAAGCAGGGTAGGCTGAGTCTGCAGGTCAGGAACATCTGATAACTCTGCCACAGAAGCAGTAAACTACTTAGAGGCAGCAGGATGGCAGGGAAGGGAAACAACTCCAGTTAATTCAGCCTCTCACTCCTGCATCTGTTCCCAACCCTCAGAACAAGGGTATCAACAGACCCTCCAAATCAACCTCAACTTCACCCCAGCATTGTCATACAACAGGATAACAGGACTATCAAAAGGCAAAACATTTAGCAGTGTCATTCTGAGCAGTCTGGCTACTGCAGCATTTCTTGCACAATCTTAACTGTCCAGTCAGGCAGAGGAGAAACATCTGGATCTGTCTATACCTGGGTATCCTACCTGTTAACTCTGCACTTCTTACAAAGTTCCCTTAAAGAATTCTGTAGAAATAAATGGGTATTAAATCATTAAAGCAGAATTTACTCAGACACCATCCCCTTAATCTCTATTGAGGATTCCCACAACAATAAAGGGATTCCTGATCAGTCTGCTCTTTGCCCAAACTTCCAGAGTCCCAGAGACTGCCAACATAAAGCAATCAAAACTGGAAGCAGCTGTTCTCTAAGACTTGTTTGAAAAACTTACAAGTTGGTCAGCTCTTCTAATTTTACAGTGGTTTATACAGGATTTAAGACCTTGATAAATGTACCACAGGTATTTACATAGAGTCTTTGCTTTATGCACAATATACCATCTGCTGGATCACTAGGCTCTAGCAGCAACAGGAAAGCAGCACCTGATGTCTGCTGGAGCAGTCATACCCTTCACAAAATGACAACAGCACTGGCCCAGGCTGCCCAGAGAGGCTGTGGAGTCTCCTGC
>JAOEGS010019592.1:22354-43054 GCA_025447755.1 Corythornis vintsioides | reverse complement strand
CAAAAAAAAAAGCTACTGGTGTGGGTGCTCTTCCCTGCTTCCAGGTCCAGCTACTACTGTAAAAGGCACTCCCGAGGCAGCTCCCCCAGCTCACACCCAGCCTGCTCCACGGAGAACAGGGCTGCTCAGAATCACTGCATCCATCCCTTTTCCTCTCTTGGAATGATGACCTTTTGTGCCCCACCCTTGAGCTTGCTTCTTGCTCCTCCAGCACCCTCCCCCCCCTGGGTCCCTGCTGGGTGCTGCCAGGCAGCAAGGGGAGGTGTGAGCACCTCAGCACCTGTGAGAGCAAGGACTGGAGCTTGGCTTACCGTGCTGAGGAGGGGATGGAGTCCTAGGCTCCTGTTACAAGCAAAACAAGTTACTCTCTTTAATCCACCACTAAACATAAAAAAAAAAAAAAATCAAGTAAGCTGATATTCATTATTCAAGGCTCTGCATAAGACCAAATAAAGTTAAAGAACCAAGCCCTGCCTTACAGAAAAACCATTGCTCTCCACCACGGGGTCTGATTTACTCCTCGTACCTTTCAGCTACTCCAGAAAAAGTCCTTTGCCATTCCAAGCTGGAACTTTGATCAGGAACAATCAAAATTATCTGGACTTGGAATAATACTCCCGTGATTGCCAAGGTTTTCTGGTTGGATCATTTATGCTCTAGTTTTTCACCAGCAGGAAAACACAATTACTAAGTGTAAACAAAGGCTTAATACACCAACAGTCCAAGTTACTGTACAAGGGGCTACAGGGAATGAGCAGGAGTGTGTTCAACAGGAATGGAATCAGCTATGCCCCAATCCCTCCCACTAACAACTCAGAAAAAAAACTGCCAAAGGAAAAAAAAAAGAAAAACCCCTCAGAAATACCTTTCTGTGTAGACTGGTAGCCAAGATGCACAGGTACACAGGGCTCAGGCTTTCCAGCTTCAATTACCAACGTAACAATCAACCAACTAAATGAATCATCCACCCTGTCAGCAGAATGAACAGACCATCATTGTACTACAGGCAGCCTCCCTGTAATTCATGGAGCTGTGGCAACACCTACAGCAACAGCTCAGTAATTTGCCCACCATCCAAGTAGTGGTGTTCCCCCCCCCCCCCAAATAACTTCAGAGCCCTTACACCAAGACTCAAGTGGAGGGGAAAAGACAAAAAAAAAAGGAAAAAAATAATACAACTGTATTGCACAGGGGCAGCTGAACCTCTGCAGGGGTTCCTGAAGCCTTGACAATTTCTCCTCTGCAAAAATGAAAGAGATTGAAGGAAGGAAGGAGCTGAAAGCAGGGGAGGCTGGGGACCCACTGCAACACCTACACTAGAGCTGTGCCCCTGCTCCTGCTGCAGGAGGGTGAGACTTGGAACATTTCATGCTGCATGATTATTTTTACTTTAGCATGTTTTTAACCCCCCCAAACCCCTGTTTTCACTACCACAAATGACATAATTACATAATTCCCATATATTTACAAAATATTAAAAAGTCTGTTAATCTTCTACATCTTGACCTCATTCTGCCACTGGACACATGCACTAGTCTGGGGAAAAGAAAAAAAGAGTCCAAGAAACCAAGAGGCCGAAATGAGCAGCTTTACCCTTTGTCAACAAGCAACCTTGGCAGCTTTTAGAGAAGGAACAAAGCCAAAGGTTGTTCCACTGAACAAAAAAAACCCAAAGCAGAGGGAGTTGAGGGATTGCTGGAGAGTCCCAGAGCTGAGATGACAGGGGCAGAAAGTGCAAGGTGGCTCCTCACAGCGTCAAGAAAAGATCCAGTCACTGAGGCATGGCTGAAGGAAAAGGTGCTACCTACAACTCTAGAACAGCATCAGGAACTAGCTGACAGAACACAAACACGGGGATGGGGGGTGGAAGCTACTGGCCAGAATGAAGGATTTCTTGTTTCAACACCGTGGATCCCAGGGAAGGATGGAGCGAGGGACAGCGGAGTCTTCTGGAGCAGGAACAGAGACAAAGGGAGCAGCTGGATCAATAGCTGAGGGTCGAGTCATCCCATTCCAGCTGCTGCTGTCTGTTCACATTCTGTTGGTCCTCCTCCTGCTCTCCCTCCTCCTCCTCACTGCTCTCAGACTCTGCACTGGTGATGTCATCTTCTTCTCCATCTTCACTTTCCTCTTCTTCTTCCTCCTCTTCCTCTTCACTGCTGTGTTGATCCTCATAAGTCTGTTAAGACAGAGAGAAATCAGCTGTTGGGATCATACTGGTCCCAATTCCTTCCATTCTTTGGAGTTGAGGCTCCAGAGGAAGAGCCATTACAGATTCCTTACTCCTTTTAGGAGCTCAGCAGTAACCAGGCAACCAGAAAAGGGAAAGGAATGAGGGCTCTTGAGAACAGCTTTGTAGCATTCCTACCATTGTCCCTCTAACTGACTCCCTCTGGAGAGTGATCCAGCACTTCACATTCTGCTGGAAAAGGATCTTTTGAGCAGGGTCACACAAGGAGCATTAGGGATGCACCTTCCTTGTTCCTGATTCTCTAACAATGCAGTTGCCAGCCACAGGAGAAGGAGCCATCACAAGCTCAGACATTCCAAAAATCAAGCATTGCCACTCTGGAGCAGAGCAGCCCACGGGTAAGGGGGTGATGGACACCAGTGCTGGCCACTGACCCCTAACAGCCAATCTGTTTGGGTTGCAGCTTCATGATCCACAAGACCCCCAAACTGCTCTTGGCACCTGTAACTTTGGCACCTGCATTAAACATTCCCTGTCTCTGTGTTCAGGGGCTGGCTTTGCTCTCCTCTGTCCGTGTACAATCACACCCACTACAGCTGGAAAAGGGCATTTTTGTGTCAGTGCTGGCCCCCAGCTTTACCTCCATGGGGTTCACAGTGATGGTCAGAGCAGAGTCATCCCAGTCCATCTCGTTCTCCTTGCCCGTGTCCTGGTCACGCATCGTTCTCTGGTGAGCAGCTCGGATTCTGAACACTCCCAGGATGATCATGAACACCAGGAAACTGACACAAACCACAATCACAACAGTGGCTGTGCTTGGAACAACTGCAACAAGAGAGGAACAGGAGTTTCTCAGGTGAGAGTGGGGAGTCACTGACACAGTCCCAGTGATGAGGCCTCTGCTCCATCCCCTGCAGAAGGGAAGCTGTTACACCAGCACTGCACGGGCACACAGGCAGGCTGTCCAAAGCCACCTGGAAAGTCACATTTGGAGAGTAAGAACTCAAAATTTTCTAAGTAGAATGACATCAATCCAAGGGGCTGACAACACATGGAAAGCAGATTCCACCACACACAGACTCCTCTCTAAAATCCCTGGTTTTCTTCCTCTCCCACCTAAATTATCATTAAACAGACAGAACAGACACCATGACTCAAAGAACAACACTGCAGTTCTTTCCTCAGGCCATCCAGGGAGAAATACTGTCCCAGATCCTCAGTTCTTTATGTTTATAGTCCCCTCAAGACCAGTACACTTCCCATCTGCCAATGTAAAGATGCTTCCTGGATCTCCAGGAATCTCCCTGTTCACCAGCACAACAGGACCGAGTAGCTGCTTTGGTTATTATTCCACCACAGGGCTGGTGGATTGATTGGCCCCCTCTCTGCAGGGGGCTTCAGTGACAGAGTTCTCACCTGAGAAGGGGTGGGGGTTTGCCAGGTTGTGCCCAGAGAGGTCGACAAAGGTGTGGTGCACGGGGTGGAGGAACTGTGGCTGTGCAGCTATGTGACTGGCGTGTTCTGCCGGGCTCGCCGTGTGGATGACATTCACCTGGCAACACAGAGAAGGGTCAGCCCCAGGAAGACACCACTTTGCTTCTGAAGGCAGAGAAAGGCAAAGAAAACTCCTGTTTCCCACAGGAGGCAGCCAATCCTCCTCCAGCACAGCAATGGCTCTGCTGAGGGGACAGCTGCTCCCAGCCAGCAGCTCTGCACACCCTGCAATCCCTTGTCACAAGCCCCTGCAGTTTTGCAGCTCCTGAGCCTGATCTGCTCTGGCAGGTTTGTGCAGACACCAGTACACAGCACACAAGAGATCCAGCCAGTTTACCAGCACATTTGGTAGCCAACCCTTTAAATCCTGAGATAGCAGCATGCACAAAGATACAGAACACATTAAATACACTGTCTTCATTCCTATCTTTTCTTATTCAGCTGAATATCTTCAGCTAATAACCAAGAAAAAAAAAAGTCAAAAGATTAAAAAAAACCCCTATTCTTTAATGTTTCAACCACACTGAACATTGCTGCCTTTCAGGTACAACTCCACACCTATTTACTCCATGGATTTCGTGTTTCCTTGCCAAACAAGCAGAGCTAAATATACCCCTGCTGTGGTGGAACACTGGGATCCAGGGACTCTGCCCAGCTGCACAACAGGAAGGGAGCTCGTGGCCTGCAGACCAAGGGAAGCATTTGCAGTGCAACAGCTTGGTGAGATCCCAACTCAAGCTCACGTTTCCTCAGGAAACAAACCCACTTTGCTGAATTCCCAAATTTCTGCATTGCAACAAAGGAGGTTCCCCAGCCACCAGAACCACCCAACTGGGGGTAAATTCACTTTGAACTGGCTTTTAAAACATAGAAATTCCAGCTCACAGCTGATAGCTGCAGAGCTACGTGGGAGTTTCTCTCAATAGGAACAACTTCACATTCCAGCACCTGGAACTTTAGTGCCAGTTATGTTTCCCTCTGCTGTACTTCCATGTATTCAATACTAGTATATGAAGCAGCAATTAAGCTGGTCTCTGCTGCAGAGGAAATGCCAAGTTTAGCTCTTCCAAACCCTGTGTCCATGATTTAAGCATCATACGAGTGAATCAGTGAAGAGCCCAGCAAATTCCACCTGCAGAATCCTGGCAGCTTTATGAGCAGGCTGCTCAGGAGCACTTTTAATGCCCAGTCTTTCCAACCTTTTCACCTTCACACTTCCACCAGCCACACCAGTTTGACAGCACAACACCTGCACTCCTCTTCAGGCAGCTGGAGCGTAGGACAGGAAAACACACTCATCTAAAACCCGAAACACACACCGTTTACTGATTATCATGTAGGGGCCACAAATCTACATGAGCACTGGAGCAACCCTCTCCCAGCTGAGGCCACAAGCTGCAGCCTCCCAACCAACCTCCACGGTGAAGTCGTTGCTGACGTAGCGGCCGTTGAGCTCGGAGCAGACCAGCTTGAACTTCCTGTCGAACAGCGACAGCGTGCGCCAGTTGCGGTAGCGGATCAGGTGCAGAACCTCCTCGTAGCTGGCCATGGAATCCACCCCTGGGGACACAGCACCCAGCACAGCTCTGACTTGGCAGAAGGCTGCCTCACCAAGGCTTCCCAGTCATTTCTGTCCCAGTTACTGCCCTCCCCGAGCGTGTTTTCTTGGCTGGCAGACTTGCAGGGGGTGGGTAAAAAAGGGAACGTCACAGGCACGCCCGTGTGGCTGCACTGTGGGTTGATTCTGTCATCAGACTTAGTGTTTAAAGGGATTTGGGATGTTTTTTCCTAATATATAAATATATTCTGGATATAAAATAGAGCTGCGTGCTCCTAGGTGCTGTGCAAGGAACACACCTGTTCTGGGGCAAAATGTGTTTAATTGCAGAGCATGGTCTAGTGACCATGGAAGTGTTGGGTAGAAGGTTGGATTTGATGATGCTGGAGGTGTTTTCCAACCTTATGATTTTCTAATATTCATAGCCCAGAGGTAACCTGCCATTTGGGACAAGAGAGCACAAAAGAGATTCTAGAATGACACCATTTTTAGGACCACAGCTATCCACAAAACAGCTGTAACACCTCCAGGCTTGAAATTCTAGTCAAAACAACAGTATTTGGGGTGTTCCAAAGCATCTCTCCAGCACACTGGTGCCATGATCACTGTCCAGACCCTACAGAATGCAGCAGAAGTCACAGCCCCCACCTGTGATTATCATGCCCAGGTTGGAACTGCTCATCTCAATGCCCTTCTGCTGTAGTCGAGTCATGTCAATCTCCAGGCTCTCCTGCTCCTGGTTCAGCTCCTCTCCCAGCACTGTCACCTCACACGTATCCAGGTTGTGCATGATCTCTTCAGATACCAAAGACTCTTGTACTAAAAAGCAGAGACAAAAGCCAGAGGTGAGCAGGAACAAAAGTAAAGGAGACAAAACCCCAGGAGCTGTAAGATGTCCCATGCAAACTCAACTCTTCTCCCAGGACAAGTATTAAAATCTGGGCCTGAAGAGAGCAAGTATTGATGAGGTCGTGATGAAAAATAAACACAAACTAGGAATACTGACATATATGACACTCCCAGGCACACTGTTGTTAGCCCAGAGCACACCACCTACACCTTCCACCTTCCCCAGTATTCAGGGGATACACACACACACCACCTTCCCCCCTGCTGGATTCTGTATTGAGAGAGAAATCTCTGCCTCTTTGCAAGAGGAAAATCCTCCAACAGTCCTGAGCAGAAAGGGATGTTACCTGTGGGATCTTCATCTCCATCTCCCTCTGGCTCCACCTCCCTTGTGATGGTGCTGATGATGCGGAGCTCAGGGAAGAGGGAAACCCCCTCAGCCCCCTCAAACTCAGAAGCAGAGCGGGCAAAATGGTTGATGCCACTCAGGCTGATCTTGGGCTCCTCTGGCTGCAGGACCATCACGTATCCCTCCACGGGAGGGATGGAGACACAGGCCTCCTCAGTGAAACACCTGGGGGATACAGCAGCAGTTTGCACAGTCAGGGGCACAGTTATGCAGGGTAATTGCTTTATGCAGCTTGAAAAGGCTCTGGCTCGGACCCGGGAGTCTGGGATCATCCATCAAGTGGGAAGTGAGAGTTCCCCACCAAGGGAGCAATCTGAATTAATTTTTACTTACAGGTAATGTGTGGCCCCATTTCCTCTGCTGTGACTAATGGCTGTGACACTGGAGACACACTCCCAGCACACACAGCAAACCCCTCCCTGCCTCACTCCATTCCCAGGAAGAAAACAAGAGGGCTGGTGTAGAACAGCCTTGCTCTGTTCCAGTGTCTGATGGTTACATGGAATCATTCAGGTTGGAAAAGCCCCTCGGGATCAAGTCTAACCATGAACCCTACTCTACAAAGCTCACCCCTAAACCATGTCCCTCAAAACCACATCCAAACCCCCCTGAAACAGCCCCAGGGCTGGTGACTCAACCTCCTTCCCGGGCAGCACCAGCAGAGACCAGCACCAGCCTCTCTGCAATGTCCTTTCAGGTGCTGTAGAGAGTGATGAGGGCTCCCCTCAGCCTCCTCTTCCTCACACTAACCAGTCCCAGCTCCTTCAATGGCTACTCATCAGATTTATTCCCCAGACCCTTCCCCAGCTCCGTGGCCTCCTCTGCACTGGCTCCAGATCTCTCTTGGATCGAGGTGCCCAAAACTGGACGCAACACTCGAGGCTCCTGTGTTTATCACCACTGAGATCCAGGAACATCCTCCCATCCCTGGGAGAAGGGGGTTCAGCCCTGGGACCTACTTGACCACACTGGTGATCTGCAGCCTGCGGATGCCGGGCGTGGGGAACTGGCGGGAGTTCAGGTAGGACACGTGCTGCATGGCCCTGTCAACCCTGTCAATGTCATCTCCTTCCACGGTCAGGGTCGACTGACTTGGGTTCATGTGGATCTGAAACAACAGGCAAAGAATCAGTAGAATACCCACTAGCAGTGGGATCTGATAATGGGAACTGGGAGGCCACTGGTCAGTGCTGGGTAATTACACTCCGAGCAGGTAGTTTCCAGTCTGACCCCCCCTGTTCACTGCCTTATTCCAGTGGAATTTAGTGTTTCAGTCTTTAAAAAATAAATCTAGGCACTTCTAGGGCTGCTGTGAAGATTCTAATAACATGAGAGGCAGCCAACAGAAAGGAGAAACTGAGCTTTGTTCACACAGCCTTGCTGCTGAAAAAGGCAACCAGGTCAGTATCACTCTACTAAGCTGCTTGCTAAATCTCTGCCTTTTATCAGACAAGCTGGTAGAACAAAGAGGCTTATGAATATGGAACCTCTTTAGAGACTTAAAGAGAACACACAAACTTTCCTGCTTAAACTCTACCAAGATCACGTCCAGACTAGAAACATTTCCCAGTTCTCAGGTCATTCTAATGCAAAATGTCACCCTGGATTAGCTTGGTTTATTTGGGACACCCTCACCAAACTCTGCCAGCAAAACTGGTAGCTGTTGTCAGCAAAACAATAGAGCTGCTCCCTTTACCCATGTACCACTTTACCTTCAGGCCTTTGCCAACACCATCAGCCATCTGCAGGTCCAGCCCCTCTTTGCAGGTGTACAGGCAATCTATCACCTTCTTGTTTTCCAGTTTACCAGAACGAATCATCAGACCTGCCAGGCTGCCTCTGAAAAACTGAGCCATGTGGAGTTCACCACCTTCAGAAAGGGAAACAGGGAAAAATCTTTATGGTTTGATTCTTTTGGTTTTTTTTCTTTTGTAAAATAACAAACACACCATCTGGTACCATGAAGATATACACATGCAGGTTAGTTTTTATCCATTCTGGGTGTTAACCTTGTGATTATGCTCAAGCAGAAAGAAACAAACAGTTCACCATGCACGTGGCCTTCAAGACACCAGTGGCCATCTCAAACTGGGAAATGAAGGCTATTTCCAGAACAAACATGGCAAAAGAAACAGCCCCTACAGCGAGGTGGTGCTCTTCAGAAAGGAAAGGCAGAGGCAATGAGAAGAAACCTGGATCCTCCTGTTGAGGCAACACCTCCTACCAGTTGTCTCTCTACAAAGCAGGCAGTGCCCAGCAGGACAGAAGGCATCAGCTCCAGATGTTAGTTAACTGCATCTAAACCCATCCTCACAGGCTCAGAAAGAAAACTCCACAGGGTGAGTCAGCTCATTCTGAAACACTGCCCAAGAGTTCACTGCCCCCCCTGAAGCTGCCACCTTCCCTGTGTGGGTTTCAGTGCAGTGTAACTCAGTTTAGATACCTGAGTTAGCCTCACCTTAGTAGCTGCACCTTACTGCTGAGCTCTTCTGGGAGGTGACCTTGTGACAGCCACTAGAACATCTTGCTCAATAACCCTCCAGGAATTCATCACTTTACAGAAAGAGCACTGATCTTCAATGCACTTCTAGAAATATCAACTCATTTTAGGTGTCTCAAGAGACAAAATCCACTGAACTATCAGGGAAAATCCCTAAGGAAATAAAACCCTGTAGCCAACCTGGAATTCCTGGTAATCAAAGCTTCCATGGAAGTCCATTCACTGGAGTGAATCACCCTCTGGTCCAGTCAGTATCCACTGTACAGATCTGTCCTTGAGTTACAACCTGATCTAAATATGAACTAGGCCTTGCTTTGAGTGTGGGCAGCAGAGCTCCCTGACTTCCAGAGGTCCTTCCCAGCCTACTGGATGATTCTGTGATATACACACATACCTACATATGTATTTAGATAGGATGTGCACTTGTGTTTCAACAAAAGTGGATGAGAAGTGATTACAACTGGTATTTTACATCAGGGACTTGTTTCACACCACTTCACTGCAGTCACATGGTTGCAATTTTTCTGTCTGTGCATTTGGGTGCAACCAAAAAAAAAAAAAAGTAATAAAATCACCAAGAAAATGAAAAAAAAACCCAAAAAGGGTAACAAAAAACCCCACCCCAAATCAGCTGATGTAGCTCTGAAATAAAGCACAATGAAGAAACAAGGCTAGGAGAGGATTATGTGAAGGTCAATGGCCCGAATGCAATGGCTGCATTTCATGCTGTGTGTGAGATGAAGCAATGTCTTGGCTTAAAAATGAAATAAAACAGTAGGGAAAAAAAACAAAACTCCAGCAACCTGCAGAGGTCTCAGGCACAGATTCAGTGTCATTTTCATTTCCTGTATAGTCTGTAGAAAAGCAAGACAAAGAACAGGGCAATAGGGAAAGGACCAAGTAGTTACAATTTGCCAAAGTCTCTTATCACAGAAAACAGCAGCACTCCCCCCAGAAAGCCTCCTTAGACCCAACCCAGCTCCTCAAGGCTTCAGAGTTCTCTGGAACACCAAGAGCTGCAGTGTGGGGAAGGAGAATTGCTCTGCTGTGTGACAAGACAACTTCAGAGCCCCAAACACAAGCTGCAGTGGAACCAGTGACACTGGAGAGCAGGTTAACTGTGGCACCTGATCCCACACCAACCACATGAGGTACAGTTCCAAAAACTGCCTCAAGTGATTTTCTCTCCTGCCAGCTACTAAAGGGGAATTTAGTAGCTTATTATATTAGGGAATTTACTGCAAAATTCCTATCACAAGTAATGAAAGAATCATAGAACAGCACCAACATGAAAGCACAGAAGTTTCCACACTAACTGGCTATGCTTTTGTTAGGATGCAGAACACATGTGGAAGCCATTGCACAATCCATACACTTAGCTGGAACAGAGTTTCCAAGCTCCAGTTTCTTGAAAACCAGCCACTATGGCTTCCCTTTGAGCTAGAAGAGATTGTGGGACAGTCACAAACAGGATGAGATGAAATATGGAGAAAATAATTAATGACTGAAAGGAAGGGACTAGGAATTAATTTAGCACTGAAATAACATTCATATTGAAAGACAAACATGTCTCAACACAGTAAACTTGATGGAGAGGATATTTTGATAATCCAGCCTTCATTCACATTCCAAAGCCTTAAGAGACATAAGACTAAAGTTGATTAACATGTCTCCAGGCTTCCAGTCATTCATTCATAAGCTATTTCTATGCATTATTGCAGACTATAGCTCCAGTAACACAGCAGTGACTGGTTTATCTCTGTCCAAAAAGATCAGCTTTATCCTGGGCTAGGGCATAATTTAATCAGAAAACAAACAGTTCAGGACTGTGAAGCACGAGCTTTGTTAACAAAGATCTCTGGCAATCAGCCTCCCTGTTCAGAAGTAATCTTCTCCTCCTCAACCTTTGAAGGGTGAGTTTCCAAGTATTAAAGCACATGAATCAGCATTTTACAGCTTGCAGAATATTGTGGTTTATGCCATAGTCTGCACACAATAAAGCAGATGCTTGGTGTGTTTATTTTTACAAGCAGAAATGGTAAAATAGCTAAGAGACAGCATCACTGTGTGGCTCAGCTGAACTGCTTGCTGGCCATGCTTCCATTTAGAAGCAACTTTTTCTACAATATGCTTTTTAACCTATTTGAAATAAAGTGTTTTGCTTAGTAGAAGTAGATGCTGTTACAAATAAGCTGGCTATATACCCGTGGTTACCATAAAAATCACTTTGATGGAATGCAGCCTGGCAAGTAGCTTCCTATTTCATAAGCACCTGTGGCCAATGGGCAAAAAAATCCTCATGGAAAAAACCACTAAAAGAGGAAGTATGTGAGCAAAAATAGTCTGCAAATAGCTAGGAGCAAAAATAGTCTGCAAAATACAGAAGGAGTTATCTTTCATGCACTAAAAGATCTGCTATGTAATTCTAGGCTACCAACAAAGATTTCATTGAAAAAACCCATAAATTAAAAGGATGAAGAACTGTAAGTGGATACCTTGCCAGCATGCTCCAACTACTAGCTGTGTTTCTATCTTTGAAGGATGAAGTGGGTAATCTTCAGTCACTGGGAAAGGATCATATGAAACACCATCCACATAAAGAGTTACAGCAGGAAACTCAACATTGAGGACATAATGATGCCACTCTTTGTCACACACCTGGGGAAAGAAAGTTTGAGAAGTTTTACTTTACTTTTTCTGGGTGTTTTCTTCTGTTATCCCATGAATGAGTTGATCTGCAAAACGTTGCATGCTCAGGAACTCCTCAGTGCTGTGAACAAATTGGAATCATTCCTGGTTTTCATGCACACCACCTGTGTGAAGATAACTGACACCACAGACTGGATTTTCACATACAAATCCACATTTCCCTACCTTTCAGGACAATGACTTTGTGAGTATCCAACAGGGTTTGATCAACCCACTCCAGCAGTATTTCATACTCAAGATCACAGGGTGCAGCTGGATCTGTCTCAACGCTCGATCACAAGTTTCGTTGGATTCTATCACGAGTTGGGAGTTGCAAGCAGCAATACTAGTTATACCATCAGGGAGCTTGGTGTCTGATGGTTTCCACTGCACTCTACCATTCTACAGCCTGTCCTTCCCCACTTACTTGGTTGAGTTTCCAGTGGAATTCAGCAGGTTTGTACGTTTTGCCCTCGGAAGGATCCTGGCGCAGGAGGAACACGAGTCGGCAGCTGTGCACGTAGAGCGTGTAGTGGTGACGGTTCATATCTGCACAGCAGGGGCATCAATCAGCATCACTGTTATCTGAAAACCTCAACCACCCCAGAATACACCCCTCCTGTCATCTCCTACAGAAACCCACAAGTAACTGACAGAGAAACTCATGGAGAAGTAACTGGGGCAGGTGAAGAGGAGCTCGGCAGGTCTGTGGAGCAGCGCTGGGCAAAGGCTCCCGAGGAGCCCCTGGTATCACTGCCACAGACACATCCAGCTCCAAACTCCATCTGCACCAAGGCACAGGAATGGAGACTCAAGAGGGAAACCTGGCAGCAGCAGGGAGAGAGCTATTTGCAAACAGACAAGCTCTCTATTACTAAAGAGCAGCTCCCATCTAACGGGTGCTTTAGAACGTGTGCACACAATGGCAGGAGGATGGGATTTTCCAGGAGAAAACTATGGAGTTGGAGCTCTGAAGAATTGATCATTTAAAATAAATCCCAAGTTGAGATGCTGGAGAAAGAGGAAAGAATAAAGAAAATATACATTTTTGCTACATCATCCAGTCCATGGTATGGATGAGTCAAAAAAGGAAGGAAAAAAACCCAAAATCATGTCAATTTTTCACCAGAGTGTTCAATGAGTGTTGTTCCAGTGCAATATATCCAAAATTGCCTCCTTCCAATAAACAATTAAAAAGGGAATTTCAATTTGCCTTTTTTTTCACAAGTTCATTTCCATGAATCCAAAGTATTGAACTGTGATGAACAGGAATGTATGAATGTAGAGAAAGGGGGAGAATATTTGTACCTGATTCTGAGTTAGAATCACTTTTTCCTGTTCAAAGAAATGCTTTTAGGGTATTACAAACACTGTTAAATATTATTTTCCAATAAAATTTGGAATGTACTCAGTGTAGTTTCAATTGAAAAGCCTAGCAGCATGTTACATAAAGTACACATCTGAACAAATCCACTGCTCCAGCTAACAAAGACAAGAATTCTTTTACCCCCATTAGACAGCAATTATGGCAACAGGGTTATCAGATTTCCTTATTAATAGCATCTTCTGAAGGGTTGTGTCTGTAGCATTCACAGAGACTGGAATTAAGCCCAGGGTAAAAAAAAACCCACACCAACTCCATCACTGGGGAAAGGGAAATTATCTCCTCCTAGAAACATGCTCCTAGCAAATGCTGTCACTAAACCTGTTACATGTGTCTTAATTTTAGGCAGCATCAAGAATAAGTTTGTATTTGGGGATGCAAAATGCAGACTGTGTTGCCAGAATAAGTCATCTAGCAGGGCAAAAAGAAATGCATCATGTACTTTTAAATAGAATTAGAAAACCAAGCCTGCCTAATCCAAAACTAGGGAATCCAAGGCTGTTCCCACTGGCAAACACAATAAAGAGACTTTTATAGTCCATTTCTCTGCCAAGAAAAACCTAACCTGGAGAAGACACTTGTGGTTCTCACCTATGCTGCCACAGCATCTAAAACCAACCAAGCCAGCCAACCCCAGGAGTGAAGTACTGCCAAACCTGTCTTGTCTGAGTTGCACAGGATTGTCTCTTTCTCTTTGGTTCCAGGCCCGTGCCTCATCCACACTGAGATCATGAAGGGCTCTTTCAGATTGACTGTGACAACTCCATCTGGAATCTTCACAGCCTGTGTGCCATTAAACTCAAAGACCTGGTCACTGTCATGACCATTGTCAGTAGGGAGTCCTATTGTCCAGTTAGCAGCAGAGCTTGGAGGGGGAAGCAGCTCAGCTGTGCCAGAAGAAGCACCTACAATTAAAATGATCAAATGAAGACACCAGTTTCAAACCCAACTGTTTTTCTGAACACTGATTATTCAGCTCCAATCATCAGGATTATGCTCACCTTGGAGGTTTTTCCCCCACTTCAAGACTACATCATTAATGTCACAGTGAAATTAATAAGGAAATAGCTTAAGAATCCCCAGGTCTCTAGTGGGGTTTCACCATATTCACACTTTCAACTGACTTCAACTGAAGTCAAAGACACAAATCATCAGTGATAATTGGTCCTGTAATCTCAATTCTTTCATGTGGGCTACAAAGGGTTCAGAAACTTTTTTTTTTTCTTCCATAAACTTTCAGCTCTTGAACATGACTCTCCTGTGAAGGGAATTATTAGTCTATGTGAGCTGGTTTAGAGGCAGAAGGGAGAGTTCTTTACTGCACTGGAGAATCAGTTTGAAAGTCACCTTCAGCCAATTTCACACTGCTTACTGCTGAATAAGAAAAAAGCTGGAGGAAACCACATGCAAATTAAGACCTTATCTACTCATTGATTTGATGCAATGTTGATATGACATTAAAAGAAAACCCAACAAGCAAGGGAGGCCAGTTCATTGGAAGAAAAGCATTCTTACCACAGAGTCTATGAAGGGATTTCTCTGAGTAGGTGTCTCTGTCACAGCCTTTCCCAATATGGTTGGTTTCTAGCTCAATTGTTGCTTGAATTGAGGTTATTGGCTCATCACAAGTCTCCAGATGCATACCAGGGAACAGAGCCAATGAACCAGTACCAGGCTCATACTCTATTCTTTTGCTCCAACCTGTGTATTTATCCAAAGAGCCAGTATTAAAACTCACATTTCACTGAAGGTACAGGCAAATGCCAAAAGCAGATAGGAGGAGATCAAACTAACCTTGCCAGCCAGGCTTGCACGTAGGCTTAATGCTAATTTTAACCAACACATCCTCAGCAGCTCTCTTCTTCCCACAGTCATAAGCTGTTACTGTCAATTTATACTGATGTTCTTTACCATAGTTTAACTTCTCTGTGTTTTTTATATAACCTAACACACACACACACACACAAAGAAGAACAAAAAAGCAGTGATCAGATGTCAGTATCTACTCAGGGTCTCTGTCATATCCAGAGCATCCAGGTACACAGCATACTGTACTACTTGGTATTAAACTGTTCATAGGTGGGAACTGATACATCAGTTGTTTGGGATGTGCCAGAGTACTCTTAGCTTTTAAGTTGGCACACCCAAGAGAGTTAATCACTGACATCACAAAATCATTTTGCAAGGAACAACAAGTGCAACAGAGCATCTGCTCCTTCCAGCAGCACGTGGTGCTGGCACTGGAAGACACCTCCCCACCCATGACCCATTCAAACTGCTGCAGTGAACAGGTCCAGTGAATGACATGAGGTAGGAAAGGGCTAACCCAGGGTTGCTGGAGGTTTCTGCTGTTCTGAGGGTGGCAGATCACTGTCAATTCCCCTTCCACCCCATGCTGTCCTCTTACCATCCTTGTCAATGGCAAAGGGCACGTCCGGGGTTAGGATCTCGTAGCTGCAGATCTGGCTGAACTGAGGGGAACAATCTGCATCCACAGCTTCCACCCTCAGGATATTGTCAGACCTCTTCCCCTCAACTGCTGTTGCCTTGTAAGACTTCTCTTTGAAGACAGGAGCATACTCATTCACATCATTCACCTGGATGTGCACTGTTGCTCTGGAAAGGAAACAGAGAGCTCAGGCTTCCCAGAGAAACCCTTCTCTTGGTGCCAGGAACTGGATAAAACAGTTTCCTCTCCTACAGGTGAGGTTATCCTTCACAATTTAAGCTCCCAGTGGATGTTTTCCCACCACACTGCTGGGTAGTTCCAGGTTATTGGTTACCACTGCTGTTTATCTGCAAATAAAATTCAAACCCTTGCACTGCAACTATTGCCACTGTTGTACAGAAATAGAGCAAAACAGCTTTTCTTTGTTACAAGCTGTACAACCCTCCTGGTTTTTCCTGCTGGCAGACTCCTGGAAACACCCAATTTTGATTTCATGTAAAGAAGAATGGCAGTTAAGACAGATCTCAGACTAAGAGCTCAGTCAAGTACATTTGATTAGCTCTCTTTTGTTAATAAAGTACCAAGCTGTGTCAGTCAGGGAGAGCTGCCTTATTTTTTGGATGCAGGAATGAGATCAGACAATTTATATTGAAGAATCACAGGAGTGGAAGACATCATACAACAAGATAGATAATCCTAAACAGGCTGGATCTTGAATTCCATCCTTTCATGTTTGTCAGTGATTGCTGGTACACACAGAGTAGGAAAACAATGCAGTTCTGTCAGTGATCAAGGAGAAGAGGTTAGTAACAAAAAGAATCTGGAATGAAAACTATTAAAGGATTCAATCACTCCAGTCCTTTGAAAAAAAAAGAAGTGTTCCAATGCTTAAAAAAAATACAACAGTCTTTAAGGTTTTATTTTATCCTAAGTGCTAAATAAATGCCACCAAAAATGGCCTCCTGGACCAAACACACTTTATCTTCCTGATTTTAAGAGCTAAACTCCAAGATTGTTAAAAGCCACATAAAAAAAACCAACCCAACACAGCACAGCCAGTCATGGGGCTGGGTGCTAACTGCAGCCCACTGAAGCACAGAGCTCTAGAGGGAGAGGGTGTTGTCACCAAGATGCTGCTGGCCTGCTCCTCAGCCCATCCCTGCTCTCCTTTGCTCCACACAAATGCCAATACTCCACATGCTCTGCAGATGTTTGCACCAGGGTGTTAAGCAGTTATTCTCAAGTGGATTTTCTCAAGAGCATTTCACATTGTGGTTTTCTGCCTTCAGATAAAGATTAAAGATGGCTTTGTTCCTATTCTTTTATCTAGGCAGAGATGAACTTTATGCTATTGATCTTGCTGCTTTTTTGTTGTTTTTTTTTTTCCATGAGGCTGTGTGGAAATGACAGCAATGTGTATTCTTTCCCTCTGTCCATTTTAATACAGATTGACTTCTTGAACCTGTTTTTCAGACTTAGAAAATGAATTGTGAAACAATGCCCAGGCTTGGTATTCAGTGCAAACTCCTGCTATCAGCTCAAGTCAGATTTTATCTGTCTCAAGCTTTTCTCCACACTATTTTCTAATGGAAATTTAGAGACACCAAGGCATAAAGCAGCAGCATCCAGAATACAGCTAGAGATGCCCAAACAGCTCCTTTCCATTTTGCTGCCATTTCTATTCCCACCCCACGAAAGTCTCAACGCTTGGGATTAGGTCAATAAATCCCCACGAGCAGGAGGTGACAGGAACCCAAACTTCCCCTCAGCCCACCACAGATTGACTTACTTGTGGGATTTTTTGGCATTAGCTCCATCTGGTCCCTTGCCACAGTCATAGGCCTGGATGGTGAAGGTGTAATCCTTCTGCAGCTCACAGTCCAGCTTGTCTTTGGAGCGGATGATTCCCTCCCCGGTGGATTTATCCACCACCACTGCTTCAAAGGGAACATTCTGCCCGTGAATTTTAAATCCACAAATCTCACCTACAGATTCAAAGGAAGGGAGGTTAGAGCTGCTCCAAAAAAAAATTCCAACAGGGTTTTCAAACAAAATGAAGAAATAGTTTGCAGCCAAGGGTTTGTGAGGGTCTGTGGACAAAGCAAGAGCGCTGGTGCTTGAAAATGGGTGATTTCTGGGAACTTTAGTAAAAAAAGAAGCATATTTCTGCCTTCCAAGCAGCTCGTTTACTTTGCATCCATTCATGCAGGAATACAAAAGAGAAAAAAGAGAAATGTAGACAGGCATTTCACAGGAGTACTTGAGATAGCTCTAGGGTAAGAGTAGATCTTATAGAGAGCGTACAGCCAAGGCCACTGGTAATCTTCTAGGCCAAGCTACTGGGAATAGCTGGGCAGCTTGTTTATTTTGACCAGAGCAAGAAGGTTAAAATGCACAGTTACAAGTCAAGGGATGGAAAAAGCTTGGAGCACAGGTTCAGCACCATAATTACAGAAATTCTGTCAACCCATCAAAGAACAAAGTCTTCCTGTGCAATGTACCTGCCTAAAATTAGGGAATCAAAAATAAACTACTGAATGAGAAAGGTAGAAATACCAACTTCTCAGGCATCCATTTCAACAGCTACCTACTAACACAGGGCAAACATGTTAGCCAAGGAAGCTCTCCCAAGGGCTGATTTTAGTCAGCTTCCCTTTCTCTTCAGCTCTGCACCCTACCTGCATGAGAAGCCCCTGGCACATCCTCTGAAGCACATCTAAGGCCATGCCACTACCAGAGCTGTGGCTGGCACAGCTAGAATCCCCTGCCAGGGGGCTGTGCCAACAACAGTCTCACCTCCCACACTCTTCTTTTTCCCTGTTTCACTTGTGACATTTTGAAGGTGATTTTTTTCCACCAACACAAAGCACTGTTACTCTACTTGCAGTGGTATCTTAGTACCAGGAGTGCTCTCCTCCTGTAAATATCTCCAGATGTATTCAAAACCAGGGGTTTATTTCTGATTTTAAGCTACAGAAGTAGGTACTGATGGAAGTGTGCTGCAGGGAAGGTGTAATAATGCTTCAGAAATTCAATATTACCTTATAAAGCACATGCAAAAAGACTTCTGTCCCACAATAGTCATGAGAAAACACTAAACTCCCCCAACCCAACCTCTTGAGTGTCCACACAAGGTACAACAATCCCAGGGGTTCAAATGGATGTCTGATTGACAGATATTTCTAGCCAAGGGTTTGGTTACATAACAGTTTTTAATCAATATATTTTAAAATAGAAAAAAACTGGGAGAATAAATGGGACAACAGAGCATGACAGGATCTTCTGTTTAAGTGCTGATTCCCCATTTCATAACCAAAGTTAGTAGGTTAATATTCATAAAAGGGATAGAAAGAACCCTTTATCACCTTCTTTGGTGACTGTCACCTCAAAACTCTCTAAAGGGAGAAAAGATAAACCCAAGTCAGTAACAGGAAAGGTTCAAAGGGAGCAAATAAGGAAAAGGCAGATGCACACATTACACAGAAAAGCTTTGGAAAAAAAACCTGTATTTTCAAATTCCAGTGGTGTTTTGCTGCAACTGTTACAGTTTGAGAGCTTTAGTTATGTTAAATATGATTTAGTCTTTTAACTCCAGTTTGTCATATGTAGAATTCTGAAGTGTGTAATGTTTATCAAAAGGCTTTTTCTTTTTTTTACCCTTTTTTATAATACCAACTGCTAAACAAACTATATTTTCAAGTTCCATGTTGATGAAGAACTACCCACGAAGTAGAATTTAGCAGAATTTATTTATACTATTCTATTTAAAGAAGACATGCTAAATACTGGGAGCAAGCTTTTTATCTAGCATACTGAAACCACCATGTTTCTACAATTAAAAACTTCATACTCCTGAGCTCAAGAAAAAGAAAATAAATTGTTTTAAATAGCCATGGGATTTTTTTTGTTTCCACATAGATGGGGGTCTAGGTTGTGGACCTCCTTGCATTTGCAAAATTTCAATGCTGCATCAAACTCCATTTGGAAGCACTGCCAAATGAGTTCCAAAAAGGAACTCCTGTCATCACTCTGAGCAGGTCTCCTGTTAATCCTCACATATTTCAACCAAGGCAAATTTACAGTTGAATACTGAAACAGAAATAAATTTAAGGGAAATTACCTTATAATGTATCATGATTTCTAGTCCTTCATTTAAAAGGAGCTAGATTCTGAAATAGCTCATTAGGTTCTCCCTGAATCTCACTTCAGGTAGTCCCTAGATTTATAATCAGCTCTCTATTTTCATGTGCCTCTTGTGGCACCCACATAATTTATTTCAGTCTATTCTTACCCAGGGTAGAAGTATAACACCACATTTGAATGCACTGAGGAAAAAAAGGCCCATTCAAGAAAATGTTCCTCTGCTGAAATTGGTGCCTGACACCACTGATTAGCCACAAGTGCCATTCCAACTGCAAGCTTTTCAATATTCCACTGCTTTTACTCCTCTACACCCCCCTCCCTGCCCCCTTCCAGGAACTCCAACCTTGAGAGTCAAGCACTGTGTGTGAAACACTAACATTACAGGGGAAAAAAAAAATAAATATATATATATATATGTAAGGGAACATGAAAACAGGAAGCCTGATAATGGAGAGGAGAGGAAGGAGTCTATTAATGTGGCAATTACCCATCTGGGAGAAGTTCTTTACCAGACCTTTTAGCTCTGGCACCAATTTGGCTGCTTGGAAGTTGAGGCATCATATTTTTGTCTGCTAAGACCTAAATAAGCTCTCTGGTAAAGATCTGCATGTCTCCAGATGCTTATTAAGGTGCAGGGCTTCTGTTCAAGGTGTTGTGTAGCCTGCCAGATGTTCCTCAGAACACTCACTGACCCCACACAGCCCTATTTTCCCCTTCACACTAATGAGATTAAGAGGCTTGGGACTGGCAAAGTTATCATGCATAAAACCAGCAGTGTTACTTAGGATGGAAGTGCTCTAAATAAGCAAATGCAGAGCTCCCCCCCTAACAGGCTTTTTCAGCTCTCTTCTTCAAAGTGTCTCTGCAATGAGAAGCAGCAGAAAGGAGTCATTCTCTAAAGTCCAAACCTTTCCCATCTCAACAATGTATTCCAGAGCTGCTTGAAGAGAAATGAGCTACAGACTAATAGTCCCCTCCATGGATGATCCTGATTTTCACCTCATCCCCTCAGGAAATGGATGTATTTCAGAGCAG
>JAOEGS010019592.1:0-22254 GCA_025447755.1 Corythornis vintsioides | reverse complement strand
ACAGACTAATAGTCCCCTCCATGGATGATCCTGATTTTCACCTCATCCCCTCAGGAAATGGATGTATTTCAGAGCAGAGCTACAGCTCCTCCTGGCATCCCCACCTTTGGAACACTCCCTGAACAGCCATTTCTCAGCACCACACACAAGTTGTTTCAAATCCAACCAACTTGCCATGTCACACTGGGTGAGAACCCCACTGCAGACAGACCCAGGGGTTGGGGAAGAGGGATTCAAACTCTAATCCTGACCTATCAAAAAGGCAAGAGAAGATTTTATTCCATGAGGGAAGCATTTCAAACATCTTCCTTGCATTATGCTGTCCTAACAGGCCACGTTCAGCCACGTGAAGGTTTCCAGATACAACACTGCTTGGGCCAAATGCAATCAAAATTCAGTTTATTTTTGGAGAGTGAAGGGAAAATCCACTGAGACCTTCACCATCCAATTGATTTTAGACACAATTTAATGTACCAGAGAAAACTTAGCTGTCCATTTTCTTTTTTTTTTCTCAGCAAAACCATTGTAGGTCAAACTCCAACATGACTTGAGTGGTAAGGTGGGAGTTTCCCTGAGGAAGGAGAAGGGTCCTTGGCTTCTCAAGCAGATCTGTCCCAATCATGTCCAAAGAAACTGACTCCATAGGTGCTCTACCTTTTTCTACTCTACCTGTCCAGCAGCAAGAGGAGACACCCTGGCATGATCCTATTCAGGTTCTGCTCTCAGCAGTGCCATTGCAGATGGGAAAGCACACAAATTACCCTAGAAATAAACATCTATAAACCCTCTTTATTCTTACCTACCTATCTAATAGAGCAAAAAGCTCTATTTGAAGTATTTGCAACCTGCAGTCAGTTGTAAAGTTTCCCAGCCCAGCTAGGGGCACAGCTAATTAAAATGCCCAACCTTTTGAAGCATGAATAAATTTGATTTCTAAGTAGGAATACACCAGTTAGGGCTGAAACTGCCATTTAATCCTGAAAATGCTTTGTTTTGCTGTGCAAACATGTCACTGATCTAACAGGCTTCTCACACTTGAACACCCACATGGGAGCTGCTGGACAACACCAACATTATTCTCCACCCTAGGCCAGGAGCAGCCAGAGTTGGCAGTGCTGATTCAACATGTCTCCCACTTCTGGTCTCCTCAAAAACAGACTCAAGAACTGCTCCATTTAATGGCAAACAAATAACTTTGACAGATTCCCATAGCACAGACATGGAAAATTTATGCAATTCAAATCCAACTGAGTCATACTGAGAATTTCTTCCCAAGGCTTGTGTGTTATACTCAGAATTTAAGGTAATTTTAAATCCATTGTTCTGCTGCTGCTGAAGAATTCTTTGGTTTTGAAAGTCAAAAATATATGTTTATACACATGTTTAATCAAGCCAGCTTCCAGTTGGTGAAAACATTCATTAAGCAAAAGCAGGTTTATACAATTTAGATCAACACAAGGGAAAATCAGCCTGGTTTGAAGAGCTCCTTTGACATTGGATTTTCCTCACAAACCTGACAATAAATTTGAAGATCCTCTGTCAGCACCTTCTTAAAGCTTGATGATACCCAGCACTCCAGAAAACCTCATTACCCACCAAGAGGTATAAACCTGCTCTTTTCCAAATCAGTTCAGTGCTGTTCCCTCCAAAGGGAGCATCACCTTGGCCTTTCACTAGGATTCTCCCCTCTAAAACTTCACTTCACCAAGTAAACTGCTGTCATCATCTAACTGAAGCTGGTGGTGTCCAGAACAACTAATGGAAAACCTGCAGTTGCTCTTCAAAAACTCAATTTTCTAGTCTTCTGTCCAGCCAATTAAGTACCTCCACAAGAATGCATCCAGTCTGTGAATACAGTGTTCTTGAGCTGTAGTTTCCAGTGTGGAAGTTTGTAGAAAAACCATCATCTGTCTGTCTTAGAAATTAAGCATTAGCCTGTGTTTTGTGAATGCCTGTGCATCACTATTTTTTGTTTGAGGAGAAAAAGCCTTTTCTTCAGGGAGAAGAGGCCACCCACTTTTCATAATGCCCCAAATTGCTAAACAAACTTCTCCCACAAAGTCCAGATTCCTACAGGCCAAATACTGCACAGAAAAATAAAAGAAATCTTAAATGAACTAATTACTGCTTTCAATCTATTAACACATAATTCAGAAACACTAACAATATCAAACAGTCTCTTCAGAGTAATCAGTTTGGAAATCCTGAATGCTGTGAAAGGTGGAATGCTGAGGACTGAGGAAAAAGTTAGACACTATGCAAAAAAAACCCCAGAAACTGACAAGTAAAACACAACCCAAAGCCCAACAAAGGAGAAAAAAATAACATATACACATGAAATTGAAAGCAGCATGGAGCAGCTACAATAGAGAGTCCTCTCTGGTCTGGATATTCACATATAGCTGCATTTTTATGGCTGCAAATAAAAATTCACCCCTGGTCCAGGCACAAGCATTTCCCTAGGGTCCAAAAGCTTTGATTGCTGATGCTGCTGTTAGAGAACACCCAGATCAAGGCATGGAGGAGGCATTTCCACTCCTTCAGGGCAAAATGCAGGTGAATTCTTTACCTGCAAAGCGCAGAGGTGCATCTTTGTCCAGGGCTATTAAGGGAGGGTCCAAGAGCACTGTGTTGTCATTCTCTGTCACTATCCCATGATAGGTGCTTTCAATCCATGGCTTGTGCTTGTTAACTGAAAGGAAAACAGAGTATCAAGTCAAAATGGTTGAAAATGACTTCCTAAAAAACCCCTTTCCACTCCTGATTTCAGTATTTTCCTCTTTCATTCTGCTAAATCTGAACCAGCATTTGACTAAATGACAAAAATTTGGAGACAAAATCCTGGCTAAGTCTGTTCAGAAGAGTTCAGAGTCCCTGGAGGCTTTCCAAAAGTAACTCAGAGAATCTAAATGAGTCTCTTAACTATGCTGGGATTTCAGATGCCCCTCAAGTGCAATTCAACAGTCTTCTAGCAGAGATGGGGAGCTGCTGCCATCAGTGCCAAGTGTGACACTGGAAAGCCCTGCATTCAGCACCAGAGAGAAAAAGCAGCCAACACTCACCTAATGCACATTCCAAACACCACTGGAAGGAAGGAGGGAGCAAAATCTCAGGCTTTTCTGTGATCTAACAGATTGCCCTGAAATCAGAGTACAATCAGACTGCTTTTGCTGTTGCTTGCTTAGCAGCTGCTTTAGGGAGACTGGGAGCCCCACTAAAAGAGCACCCACAAAAGCAACCTCCACACAAGGACCTGTAAACCCAGCATTTCAGTGTGTTTAAGATGACTGCTCATTTTCTCCCATTGCAAAGAAATCCCATCTCTTTCCCAGTCAGCTTGCAAAAAAATAGTTTTTCTAGAGCATCATAAAGATGCAAGACAGAACTGATGTTATCTACTAGGGCAACCCACTGTGGGAGCCTGGATTATTAAACAGATATGTTTTGCTCTCCAAAGATAACTGCAGATTAAAATCAGACCAAACAGCATTCAAAAGGTGACATCACTCAGATTTTGCTCTTTGTGAGATCAACTTCTGAAATAAAGGCCTGTGCAATCAGGCAACATATAGCAGAGCTAGGGCACTGGGAGGTGGGGGAGTGCTGCTGTTTCACCTCCCTGCAGAGCTGGGGAAGCACTGTCAGGACAGGCAGAGTTCTGTGGCTAACCCCAGCTTCTGAACCCTGCCCCACCACCAGCCTCTGCTGGATTCATGATGCCTGTCATCTGCTTCTCAGGGAAATTACAACAATTAAAAAAAAAAAAAGAGAGATAAAAGGACACTTAGATGATTAAACCTGGAGGTAGAGAAGTCATACAGGAAACCAGAACACCCTCCCCATATGCTTTCATCTGCAGAGTTGCTAGCAACCAACTGCTAGTCAGGCTAGATCATCTTCAAGAGAACACTGCAGCAAGAGAGAACTCACAACCACCTCTTTCAATGCAAACAGTGTTTAATTACCACTGTGTGGTTTCACTCAATATGGCAACACTATCTTTATAGCCTCAATATGCTCACATGGGCATGTTTTCAATATTCCACATACCAAGAGCCAGCTAAATGTCAGCTGCATTGTTCTGTTCACCCAGATGAGTCCAGTGCTGCTGCAGCAGCCTCCCAGGAGCTCAGCCTCAAACCAAACCTCAGCACACTCAAAGGGACTAACACATCACCAGGGCACCAGTGAGTCTCCACTTGTGGTTTTCAGCTCAAACCTGGTCCAAAGGAAAGTGTTGCACCTATGTGTAGTTGTGTGTTCCTCTGTTGGTGCATCTGAGGCAGCAACAACTCAGCTGAATAGATCAGAGTCCTCTCAGCTCTTCATCTGTCTTTGCAAGGACCTGGTCTAAAATAGCAGCACAGATCTCTGCCAGAAAACAACTCCATCTCAACTCCAATGCTTCTGAATGCAGATTACAACTCATTTTTTTTAAGCATTAAGAAAACTTCTCCTAATTCAGCAACCCCCAGTAAATCCCAGAGCTATAGGGTAGGAAGTTCTATAAAAGCTTCAAGTGCTGTGACCACATATGAACAGCATTATGAGTATGCTGAGCATCTGCAGAGTCGAGTGAACCTTCAAACAACAGCCCCAGTTAAAAGCAAAGTCATGTCCTTTTATTGTGCTGCAGACAATAAAATCATAAAGCTTAACCCCCTTTGTGTTTAGGAAGGCTAAAGCATTGCCAGATTTTAAAACATAAAGCTTAAATCCCTTTGTGTTTATGAAGGCTAAACATCACTGGATTTTCAGACCCCAAACTTACTGCTGAATACCCAGGAAAGGCCTGTTATCCCAATTTGGGATCTCCTGACTCCACATAACCACCCACTGGAAGGAATTCTCAAGCCAGCATGTGAAATGGGAGGTCCAGAGCATGAGCCCCACACTGCTGCTTCCCCTGAGCCAAAAAATCAAACCAAGCCTCATCCTCTCTCAGCTGGCTTAAAGATTACTCCATGTTGGGCTGAGAACCACCCTTCCACGGGTTTTTTTTCCCCTTTTTCATTGTCACAAAACTCCAGAGCAATGGATGGAGAAAGCTGTTCAAAGACAGCCCATGAATTTCAAACCCAAACAGTTTGAGGCCTGACAGTAACAAAGTGTCCTGAGCTGGGCCTGTTTGAGGCCTGGCGGTAACAAAGTGCCCTGAGCTGGGCCTGTTCGAGGCCTGACAGTAACAAAGTGCCCTGAGCTGTTAATCTCCTGCCATTTAACTGGGATAAACTCCACTGGTTTCCTTGAAATACAATATTCACACTATTTGTAAGAGCCTCAGCTGGAATCTGTTGTAAATCCCAAGCAGCATTTCATCTGGTCAAGTGGGGGAAGCTACTGCAGCAGGACACGCAGCAAACTGACTCCCACCTGGGTTGGAGTGGCCAGAAAAAGATGAAAAGCCAGCTCAGCACCCCTCTTTTTCCAGCTATCAGGGCTCCCCACTGCTGCCAAGAGCCAGCTGAAGGTGCTGAGATGGGTGACCTGAAGAGAGTTGCTAAGCTGTAGGAATAAAAGGACCTTGTGCCTTCACCACATGTTTGGAAAGTACCATTTGCTCCATGAAAATGCTGTTTTTCCTGAAGCAGAACAGCTTTTCCCGAGTGAACCACTACAGCAGAAGAAAGGCTCCTTCAGCAGGAGCAAAGGCTGATGCTGCAGAAGGCAGCCCATCAGCCAGCAACTTTTTTTTCCTGATGATTAAAAGAATTAATGAATATGTAAGATGGGCGATGGGGAAGCTTTAATCCAAAGCTGTAATCTTAAGACAATCAGAATTAATTCAGTGCTAGTATCTGAATGCAAATATATTATAATTAAATGTACTTATCAATGTCCTTTCTGAGGACTTCAGTTATCTTCTTAGAAGTGGTCAGAAGTTCACTTGACTTAAATGGGATCTGGTACCTACGTAACTGAAGATTTAGCCACACCTCAACCACAAAGGTCTGCAGCTGAAAATATTTCTTCTGGATAATTAACTTCTAATAGTGCTGTTTAGAACTAGATCAAGATGATTTATGTCACACCAATCTCAAACACGTTGAGTGAACTCACACACAAGCACTCCAGTTTGAAAGGCAGATGGTCAGCCTAGTGACAGTAGATGAATATATTCATTTTTTAAATCCACCTTTGAGACTTCAGCAAAAATCCAGATTTCTATTGTCAATTCAAATGCATGAGGAAACAGCCAGTCCTCCCTTACCCCTGTCCTGAGGCTCTGACACCAGTTTTAATGACTGGACATCTTTTGTTGCATTGAGGATAAATACAAGCCCAGCTTTCAGCCAGACAACAGACACTCTGAAGTAGACCAGTAGACCTCACCTTGAATATTCATCATTTAGTACTGTCCTGATGAAATGTCAACCAGCAGCACTGAAAGAACAAGTCTGGATAACAGATAACCACAGTTTTACCTACTAGATAACTTTTACCTAGGGAAAAATCCCTGGTTTATCACTATTTAGAGTTTCCTTTTCCACACAGTTGCATAAATCTGATTTTATTTATCCAAAGACAGGGGGAAGCTTTGCTATAAACCTGAAACTAATGATGGATCAGAAACTAGTTGCAAAATTTTACTATCCACATTTGAGTGTGGCAAAGACAGAGGATACAGGGACCAAATTTCAATTTTGATAAAAGCCTGGCAGGGAAAACAGCTAAACAAAAACATCCCACCTCAAAACAGTCTAAACAGGATTAAGGCAAAAAAAGTCTGAAAAAAAATTTCTGAAGTGAAATCTGAATGTTTTAAACTAAACATTAGTAGCAAACATAAGCATCTAGCTGTACACATGAATTAAATAACTGCTTTCTCAAGGTTAATGACTCGAGTGGAGACTTTGCTTTCTAACTGTTGTCATATATGTAAATTTCACACCTTGCAAGGGAATCTTCTTTACAAACATCACTTCCCTACAGCCAGCACTGCTGGCTCTGCTTGGCCACTCCACTGAAACACAGGAAAACCAACTGGAAGCAGCAGCAGCAACTTGTTTTCCACCTGAATATAAAGCCAGTGAGATGAGATCTGATACTATCAACAAAGGACAGACAGTTCCTCAAAGTCACTGAGGTCTCCAATAATCCTTTCTAAAGGCTCCTAAGGAGGTTTAGTCCCTCCTGAAGCCAATGGGAGTCCATCAGAAAGAATCAAATAAATTAGAGTGCAAAACAAGATTATTTAAGAGCAAGGCTTCCAACTTAGTGAACTCTCAGATGCTTTGAGATATCACTTCTGTCTTTGACAATAATAATAATGACATGAGATATATGCCCCTTAATAGAATAAACTAACTTTCAGAGAACCCTCTGAATGCAACTAAAGAAAATGAGAGATAAGGCTCAGAAAAATGGTACAAGTGCTTTTGTTCAGGAAGCATCAGTGACTTCAGAAGTTTTTTTGTGCTCTGCAGACCAGTTTCACAGCCACAAGCCACTAAGATACCAGATACTCAAGAGTGTCATGGCCCAAAACAGCCCTTTCCCCACAACACCAGAATTCTACTTCAATGTGTTTGAGAGGAGATCTTCACATGACACTGTCCTGCACCATGTGGGTTCAACTTCAAACCTCCTAACTTCCAAGAGAAGTCTGTGGGTCTACCTTCTGTCCTCCTCAAAAACACCCCTGGGATCTGAAACTAGGGATTCCAACTCTACAGGAACATCAAGACCTCAAACCAAAAACACATATACAGGTTTCTGTTAAATTTTCTTGGTAACTTGGCACAGGCAGCACAACCTGCAGCCCAGTAACGTGGGAGAAGACAACTGGCACAACTGTGTTCCAAACACACAGACTAAACCCAGACCATCTCTCCTCTGTTGCAATTTTCACAGCAGAGTATTATTTTATATCATATATATGTAGAAAAAGAAAGAAGAAGTGTTGGCATCAACAGACACCTGTGCATGGTGCTTTCCCAAACGTGATGCATCACAGAAAGGTGGAGCACTGCTTAATTCTGGCTCCTCTCAGTGACCTCTTCCATTCATCATTCCTTAGAGATAAAAAAACCTCAACAAACCAAGCCCCATAAATAGGCAAATTCTCTCTTCATAATGGTTTAGGGCAGTCTTCAATTTCTTTGAGAAAAACCTGACCACCAGCCCAATATTAGACAGGCTGTTCCTGTGTCAAAAAACAACATCTGCAGCAAGACTGTGGTGGTGAGAAAGTGGTTTGTGGTTTGGATTCAAACATTCAGAGCACCACATCACTTCCTGAAATAATCACAGATCAGCAGAGCCTCCTCAAGATAGTGTTACTGTGATCAATGCCCTTCCTAAATAAGCTGGAAGGGGGCTAAGGCAGCAGAGGGCTCTGGCTGGGCAGTAACTCAGGAAGAAGCAGCCATGAGATGCCTTCTGAAAGTCACTTCATTCCACACCCCCTTCAGTTCTGCTGATAAACAGCCAATTGTTTCACCCTGACAAACACCATTTGAGTGCACTGCTAGCTACTGCTTTTCCACTGCAATGGAAGGCCAACAAGCTTAGAAATGTCTGGGTCCACTTGGCCAATTTCAAAATGAATTCAGTTTGGCATCAGGTGGAGAGGACTGTTCACGTGTAGAACCCAAATCCCCTCTCTGCACCCCTACATGGAAGATGTGAGGCCAGCTAGCTCATACCTAATTGCTATGCATGATCCAAACCCTCCAAAGCTATTCCCATTTCTTCCCATCATCCAAAAATAAACAGCTTTTCACTGCCCTGTTCCAAACCCAGGAATATGCAGGACTGAGGAGTGGAACTCACCACTCTGCTCTAGCCTTTCCAGACCATTTTCTGCACACTGCTGAATCAGTTTTCACCCTTTCAAATAAATCTCAGTAACAGGGAGAATTGCTTCCAAACTCTTCTACTAACAGGGATGTGAAAGTGCCCTAGCAGCTTTCTGGAGGTTGCCCTAACAGCTGCCCAGATGTTCTCCAGAGCTTACTTGGCATCAAACACATCTTCATGTAACATCATTAACAGGCCTACCTAGAGGAGCCAAAACGTTGTGAGGGTCAAGGCAACAGCACATGCTAAACCAGACCAGACATCTCATCTTTTAACTCACTTATGTGCAATCAAGTTTAAGAGAGCAGGACTTGCAGTCCAGCAGCTCTGTGGATTGGACTAGAAACAAGTGCAGCCTGTGAGCAGCTGCAGAAGAGCTGACTAGCAGAGCTGCCCTGTGCAGTGCTACCCAAAGTGGCTGTTTGTTTTCCAGCAGCTTTCCTTGAAACTGGTTTTAATCAGAATTTTATTGATCATTTCAGAGGATGGGGAAGCCCAGCAATCAATGACATTCTGCTTCGGTATTGGTGTGGCAAGTTACCAGTCGTTAGGACACTGGTGATTAGGTTGTACTTGAGATCTTGTGCGGGTGAATTATGGCCACTGGCTGAACAGCAGCAGCTCTGCGATCCCACCTAGGGAAACTGCAGCAAGATGCGTCCCTGGCGAGTTGTTTTTGTTTAAGAACTTCCCTTCAAGGGGCTCGCAAACCAGCTTAGAGCCGCTCCTCATCTCCATTCCAATCCAACGCAAGACCTCCCATCTCCTCACAGGATGGGCCAAAGCTCGCCCAAGCGGCATCCTCGATTCCAGGGGTAACCTTCAGGTAAGGAAGCGTTCGCAAGCCTCTTACCGAGATGTGCTCGGGAGCAGACCTGCAATGCGTCTGCTTTTACTCCACGAGATCAATCAATAGGCACAAGGCCGACGGTTGAAATCGCCGTCTCGCTTCACGCTGTCCGAGAACCCAGCGAGTCACCTCCGGGGCCGGGGGGTTTCGTTTCCCTCGCCCACCGCAGCTCCCCCCGAGCCCCGGCCCCACCGCGGCTCTCCCGGCCGCTGGCACCCTGCGGGGAGCGGCGTTTCCAGCGCTCAGAGCGCTGCGGACCGGGCCGGCGGCGGAACCCTCCCCCGCAACAAGTGACGACCTCCGCCCGCCTCGGCGGGCCCGGCGGCTGCGGGAGCGGTTATGTAACGGGCGGGCCCCCGCCGCCGCCACCGCGCATCCCGCAGCTGGACCAGGCCCCGCGGCCGCACAGCTGAGGCCCGGCGGAGAGAGGGGACTGATCTTCCACGGAGGAAGGTCTCCGTGGGGAGAGGGGGGGAGCTGCCCGGTGCAGGTGAGCGCCGAGGGCGAACCGCCGCCTCCGCCCCTCGCCCCCCTTTCCCCTCCCCACGGCGCCGCAGGTGCAACGGGCTCGGCGGGGTCCCCCCGGCGAACCCTGGGGAGGGGCGGCCAGCGCCCTCCTCCTCCTCCTCTCCCTCCCCGCTGAGATTCCTCCTCCCAGCTCCCGAAGGACGAAGGGAGCCAAGGACACCATCCCCTCGCCCAGCAGCTCCGCCCGGCCGAGCCGCAGCCCCACGGGGATCCCGGGCGCGCAAAGCGGTGGAGCGGAGGGAGCCCCAACCTACCGCCGCCCTCCCCTTCTCCCCACCGCCCGGCAGCCTCCCCCAACCCCCCGGCGGTGTTTACCTCGAGCGGCCCCTGCTCCTCCGCAGAGTAGCGCGACGAGCAGCAGGGAGGCGGCGGGGGCCGGCGGGGATGGCGGCATGGCCGGGCGGTGCGGCATGGCAGCGCGGAGCGGTGCGGGGCAGAGCGCAGCCCCGGCTGGCGGGGCGGCCCTGGCGCCCCCGCTGGTCCGGGCTCCGCTCTGCGCCGGGTGGAGGGCTCGGCTCGGCCCCGAGGAGGAGGAGGAGGAGGAGGAAGAGGAGGAGGAGGAGGAGGAGGAGGGAGGAGAAGCGCTGCGCTGCCCCGCTCCGCTCGCCTTTTCTCTCCTCCTCCTCTCCCCTCCCTCCCTCCCCCGCCGGCGGCACCTAAAATGGCGGCAGCGGCGGAGCGGGGCCGGTCCCCCCGCGCCGGTTACGAGGCGGGGGAAGGGAGCGAACCAACGGCGCGGGGGATGCGGGAAGAGCCCATCTGCGAAGCGGGGCGGAGCGGCCCGGCGGCCCCGCCGATGGAAACGCCTTCTGGCCGGCCTGGCGGCTCCAAAGCCACCTCCGCTCCGCCCCGGGAGCCCCGGCGGCCGGGCACTGCGGCACCGCACCGGCTGCTCCGCCGCCTCCCGCCCGGGGCTGGGGTGTTGCTGGGGGTGGCACCTGGGTGCGAGGGGAACGTTCCCGCCTCGCTGCAGCTGCGGGCACTGAGTAATCAGGGTTGAGCCCCTGCCCCCCTGAGGGCTCGCAGCTGAGTTGAGTAAACGCTGATTAAATCCCCAGCCTTTCGGAAAGATCTCGAACCTGGATCTAGCCCTTTGGAAGCTTATTTTTTTTTTTTTTTGTCTTAACCTTCACAGAGGGGGAAAAGGAGAAGAAGAAGGTTTTTAGCTAACCCCATATGGATGCCCAAGGCCATCAGCAGCAAGGAGGCAGCGGGAGCTGGATGGGCACTGAACCTCCCCAGGAAGAAACAGCACCTGCCTGCAACAAGAGCTGTGAAGGAAACAGTTGCTTCAGTGCTAGCTTTTCCTAGCTCTGAAACCATAATCCTGTGGAAAAGTGTCTGCTTTGGACAAACCTCAGAGCACCATCCTGCCTTCCCAAGGGGGTTCCTTGGTGCTCATCCCTCCAGGTCCCCCCATGCTGCAGCAATGAGTGTCCTGTGATGCAGCAGTAACCCTACCCAAAGGGAGGAAGAGCAGCACACACAGTTCAGACAAATACTCTGCAGAGCAAGGAACCTTTTTGGGTTTAGATGTATTGACAAGGCAAAAGTCTATTTGTTCTGTTTGGTGAAATTCACAAGTACTACTTTAAATTGACAAGTTCCAGAGGAATAATTAAGTTGCACAGAGCAGCTTCTGTGACAGAAAAGTTGTTTGCTGTTTGGGAAAAAATTACAATTAGAAAATGTTTTAGCAGAAGAAACAAATTGCCTTACCGTGACCAAAGTTTTGACAACTAAAATGTAACCAACGTATGTTATTATTAGATATGACTATTCATGCTGGGTACCTATTAGCCATTTCACTCCCACAGTGTAATAAAAATAAAGTCCAGAATGTTCAAAATCCTAGAGATGTGATATTTCTTTATTTTAAAACACTGTGCAATTTAAATACCAAGATTGATCTGATCTGGTAAAACCTCCCCCTCCCTCCCAAGGCAAGCCCAAAGCTGTTCCCTTCCCTGCTGACCTCCTGGTTACCCCAAACTTGAGATGAGGAGGGGACACCAGCCAACCAAAGGTGAGAAACCCACTGAAGTGCTGCCCTGCACCACTCACTAAGGTCTCAGCAGGGTTTGGCTTGGATATCCACAAGCAAGTGGTTCTTCCCACCCAGTGGCTTCCTCCATCCTCAAACCAACCACCTTTACTTGCTGTATCTTAAGCATATTTACCAATAATGCCATTTGAAGAGCAACACACTGTGGTCCAATGCAAGGAACAATCCCTTAGTTGTTATCCTGTCCAATGGAGCTATCCCTAAACCAGCCACATTTATTTCCTTGACTGTGTGCTGCAGGCCACCTGCTCCATCAAGAGCTAAGACATCTTTCTTTAAATAAAGCTAAAGCCTCAGTCTAAACCCCCTTGATTTCTCAGCCTGTCTAACATATGCTGGATGGCAGATCATGTCAGAAGAAGCCTGTAGCCCATCTGTTACCAGAGAGCTGAGTCTTTCCATTCTGCCAACGCAGCTTCAGCTGACAGGAGGCTACATGATCTATTTTTCTGTTGTGTGGAGAGTAGAAGGACTGTCCAGCTCAGTAAGACTCTCAAACTGGTCTTACTAACTGAATGCATGAGTAAGAACCACACCATTAGTAAAGATCTGCAAGGCAAGATGGCATCAGTTAAAAGATGATTACCCATTGATGAATACATGAGACAACACTAATCTATTTGCCCAAATACTGGATTTTGATTAGGAACAGAGCTTAAATGTCAAGATAAAAGTCTCTGAAGAGGGTTAAGTCAGTGGCCAGCTGGCATGCAAATATAGACACATGCTCTAGAACTTTTTCTGGAAAAGAAAATTATTGTTACCTTTCAAGTGGAGAACAACCCAGATTCATTGGGTGAGGCAGAACAGACAGTTCAAAGAGCAAAATGTGTTACAAAGACACTACCAGTGACCATCAGGGCTCATTAAAATCATCTGGATTCTGCAGAATTAGGAAGGAGAGACATTTTTAAAGAGAAGAAATGCCATGCCCAGGTGAACCTTATTTATTGCACAATGACACTAGCAGCTCAGATGAATCAGCTGAATCAGTCAAGATGAAACAGGGAAATTTGCAGGGAAGGAGAAGGCACCGATTGCATTTCACTCTCTAAGCAAAACTCCTCCGAGTCAGTAGTGACTAAGGCACTGAATCAGTAAAGCCAATAATTCTTTAGTCTGTATTTTCAGATGATTGTGCTCAGTTAGATGACTAAGTGGGTTGAACTGGGAGGATAGAGATAAGATGGGTTCTCTACCTGTGATGGAAACAGCAAAATGAAATTCTGATCCCTATCACCAGGGATGTTCCATAGGCACTTACTCCAAGTATGGCAACTACAACACCCTCTCCAATACTTTTTGTTTCACAAAACAACATTTGGTTTAAATTGCCCAGTGTGAGACCAGCTCTGCACCAGTGCTATTTGCTGGTGAACTGTTCTGCACTGGGGGCCAGAGGTAACTGCATTTCACAGGCTGCCAGAGCTTCTCACTTCCTCTGAAACACCACATGCCATTATTGCAGAGAACCAGCTTCAGCACCTTCATTTTTACCACCTATCTCCCTCCTACTCTGTGACCTGCTTCTCAAGCTCCAGAGAAACATTGATTTTTATTTTATTGGTAACCAACAAAAGTGGAACAAATGGCTCCTGGCAGAACATGTTTTCCGTTCCAGCTGAAAAACTATCGGACTGATGTCCTTGAAAAGCACGGTGTGACTAATGCCCAGCTTGCAAGGACCCAGGAGGACACATTTATTGCACTGTCAGAACAGAGCTGAACAGCCAGAAATTAAAAGATAAGGTGATAGGGGAAAAAAAAAAAAAAAAAAGAATGCTGCTTCTTGCTACTGAAAGGAATCTGGTGCATGCCAGAAATACAGGGAGGGCAGAGCCATGCTCTGGGAAGTCACAGCAGATCTGGACCCGATCGTTAGAGCTCAGGATCAGAAATGATTTTGAATACATGCCAAATATGCAGTGACCTCTGGATGCCAGGCTCCCTGTTCCAAAGGAGAGGTCACACAGTCTAGAACTGGGTTGAGAAAATGGTCCAAACTTTCAATAAAGAAGCCAGGCCTGGGTGGGGGGTTATTTTCATCCCAGTACCATTCAAGTCTGCACCCTTGGTTTCCAGTTTACGACTTCAGTTTCTCTCCTCTGCTGAGCATTTGGTTTATCACAGCTGCCCTGAAACCACTTCTGAAAGGGGACCAATTGCCATAGAGACTATGCAGTAATTAAGCTCATGAGAGAGCTGCAAGCACAGCCAAGCAAAATATTAGATGAAGGCAACAACAGCCCAGTTTGTGAGAAGCTCTATTGCAGCCACACTCTGGCTCCTCCCCTCCCCACTAGAGGAAATAAGAGGAGAATCTCCAAGTATTTGTGGAATTTGAATTCTGGCATTTTCTTTTGTTCTGACATTGTTTCATCAATCTGAGCCAAGCAAGAAGAATGAACAATGGCACTAAGAAGAAGACAATCCAAAATGAATATAAAAAAAGCCCAACTAATTCTTCACCATGAGATCCATGAAACCCTTGTGAGGGAACACACAGAAGTGGCATCTTTTGGCTCATTCAAAAGAAAACTCCACAATAAAATGCTAGAGCTTGAAAACATTTATCAATGACCTGTTACATCTTTTCTAGCCTTGCTGTCCCTAACATACACAGTTGCAATCCTTTCAACATAAATTCACATGTTTTTAGATTTAATGGATTTTTTTTAAAATGCTTTGGAACCTGGCTGTATGTATTAGAGGAGAAAGAATTAGAGGGCTGGTTTTCCCCACACTTGAACATTTCCAGAACTGCTTTGATCATCTCTGAGAATTGATTTAGGGGATGCAAATGAAGGCCTTGGTAATCTGAGGGAGCAAATCTTCTCCCCTGACATTACAGAATGTTCAGAGAATTCTCAACAAGCCATTGAAGTATGGGTTCATTGGAGAGACAAAAAGAAAATTCAATAAGCTAAAGAAGTATATAAAACCAACTAGCTTCCCTACAAGAAAATGAGGGGCATTAACAATCTTTCTACCTTGTTTAATCCTTTTGGTTTTGTTTTGTTTTTCCTGTTTAGACTTACCTTCCATTGCAAAATATGCATCTAGCAACATGAAAGCAGTGAAGGAAAGATGCAAGTCTTTCCTTACAGAGAGACTGAATATTCTGCAACATGATTATAATATTTTACAACTCATTAGCACCTTCCATCCTCGGATCTCCAAGCACTTTACAAGCGTTAATTAATGCACTCTCACAATACTTCAGTGAAGTAGAAAGGCAGGTGTCTAGATACTGTGATGACAGGTGCATTACAATTGAATAAGACAGAATTTCTAGGCTTTTCATTTGCATATTGAGGAAAGCAGGCCACAAAGAGCACAGGGAAAATGAAGAAGTGCTGCAATACCTTGAAATACCCTCAATTAAGGAATACTGTAATACCTTGAAATACCTTGAACTGACTGGCTTTCAAGTGCTTAGCTAAAAGGCAATACTTAAGGACCTCAGTAAAATTGAGGCTTTATTAACATAAGTCTTTGCATCTAATACCACAATGGCCATTTTAATCTGGGTTATATAAATAGAAGTGGAGTCTGAATGGAACAGGACTTGTTTCTTAAATATTTTCTTACTTGAATGGGTACTGAGGTTGCCCAAGTCCCTGAAAACACTGTGGCCTCTGAAAAGATTAAGTAAATTATTTATAAAAGGTTACTAAGATATCAGTGAAGACAAAGAGTGTAGAGAAAGTGAAACAGTAACAGGAGTAAGTAATTTTACTAATCAGCCTTTAATTCAATCAAGTAAGAATTGCAGTCAGGTGCTCTGGAGGAGCTTTTCTACAACAAGTGCCCACAAAAAAACCAAGGGCTCTGGTGGTTTTATGTTCTTTTTTCATGTGCTGCAGCAATCTGTTCTGTCTATGGGCCATGTCCACATTAACAACTGCTGTAACTCCCTCATTTATACTGAAAACTGAGCTAGAGATTTATGCTGGATGGAAGAAGTGGGAAAAAAAAAAAAAATAGAGTGAAGAATTGTAAGTTTCTTTTCCAGTTCTAACACAGATGTCCTCGTGGGTCAGTGCTTATCCACTATCATACCCATTTCCTTACATCACAACATAACACAGTAACATACCATGGAGAAAAGGATGGATGGCTAAAGCAGCTCCAGTATCTGCCCCAGGTATCAGTGACAATGTGGAAATGACTCAGCTTACAGATTTTTTGGGGTATTCTTTAGGATGATGGTATTCAGTGAACATCTGGTCATACAATGAGGTTTTCCTCTTCACTCTGCCTGCCTTCCTGCAAGGAAGAGAAGAGCCATGTGCATCAGTATTCCCCTCCCCAAGAGCCATATGGGAATGTAAAGGCATTCTCTGAATTCATTACCCTGCCCCACAATATGATTCCCCTCTTTGTATGGGCAAGAAAATGGATGTTAATTTATTCCTTATTGCTAATTTGAAAAGGAGCACAAACACAACAGTTCCATTGCAAAGACTTCTACCAAGGGTGTAGTTTAAGTCCAATTATGTGCTATTAGTACATTTGCTCTTTGTTCCCGTGGCATATTAATTACATGTCTGGTATTCTGATAATTAACACAATTATACCCTTTATTTTCCCCTTTCGTTAGGCAATATTCTTGCATTTTATTCAGATAAGTAATTTTCTGTAGGTAAAATGAGCCAAATGATCACACATTAATAAAATCAAGCAATGGGTTTTTAAGTGAGTTTATCCAGAGAAGTTCCAGCAGCCTTCTTCACCAAAAAGAAAAGCAGATGCTTTGCTGTAGGGCTGCAGTCAGAGGAAACCAAATTACAAACATCCAGTGGTGTATCCAGCATTATAATCCCTGGCTGAGGCAGCAGGGCCACAAGGACCACGAGCACTGCCACACAGAGCTCTTACATACAACAGGAAGACAAAATCCCACCCTTGTTTCACTTGGCTTCCAGCAAACTGTGGTTCCTCCTCTGCTGGTGGTACCTGACCCCCTCTCCACTCCCAGCCACTCAAATCCAGAATATCTGGCACTAAGTTTGCAGCTTTTATAGACATTTGCCATATACCTGAAGCATTTCACACACTGAGCTATGGAAAGCAGCATGTAGCTCTGCAAGGCACAGTCAGTACCTGGACTGCCCAGCTGCTGGAGGAACTGCTGGAGTTTGTCTCAGTCACAGAAAACACCCAGGGCAAAATGGATGCAATTTCTGAGGCTGTTTTAGCTACATAAACTCTGATGCTTTTAAACATCCCTTTCAAAATTACCTGGTCCAGTAGAAAAGCCCTTTTTTTACATTCTGGGGTTGTTTGCTTTTTTTTCAAAGCCCACTACTCCCAGCTTCTTCCTGGGAATGCCTTGGCTCTTGCAGTTACCCTCTCACCTACGAGTGCAGCTAAACCCTTTGTCATTTCAGATACTTACTTCTCTTCTGACAGACACCAGTTGTGACCTCTCCTTGCCAGTAAGCCACTGCCCTCTTGGCCCTGGCTCTAATTGCACGTTTGCTAATCATGTTTTGATCAGCCACCCCTCTAATCACTGCCTGCTGCCAGCCAGGGAGCTGGCCCTGCTCTGGGTGGAGGGCAGGGTAGCACGCAACGCCTGCTTGGCTTCTGCTCCCTGTGGAAGGGATCAGAGGATTAAGAGGAACAGTCAGCCCTGATTAATGCCAGAGAGCCAGAGCTCCTTGCCAACAGCAGGGGCCGATTGCTGCCCCGTGGGGAGTCTCCCTGCAAGGATAGAAGGCCAGTCTCCTGGTTTTTCCAACTTTCTGCTGCTACTCTGCAAGAAAGGAGGTTAAACTGGCCCAGGGTGGGAGGGTTGGGTTAAAGGAGTTGAGTAGTGTTCTGGGAATGGACTGAATATGAACAGAGGTTTGTTTCTAGCACTGACTCAGCCATTGACCTACCAGCAGAATCCTATTGGCTTCTGTACAGGCTGAGGAGGTTGTTGTGACATCCTTCCAAGGGAGCCAGCAGAGAGCTGTGTTGTCTTGATGCAGCAGGGGACAGACACTCAGAGCTAAGGGCTCCTGTACCCAGCAGAACCAGCATCACCATGGTTTGTACTCAGCACAAACGATGTGTCTTCCACACCCCCAACCAACCTGATCTATGGAAGTGAATCTGAGTGATTTAGAAGAATTCCTCCATCCCAACATGTGCTGCTTTAATGCATCCTCTAGATCATTAACTCCATGTTTCCCTCTACACAGGGAGGGCAGTTGGAGTTACTGAGTTCTTGAGTAAAGGTTGTGCTCATTTCTTCCCATGGGATCAAATTCTGTTGGACCCAACATGATCTCAAGGACCATCCTACTACCCAGACAAACATTGCACAGCTGTGAATTTCCACTTCACCTGCATCTTTTGACACTTCAGGTTTTCTTTTGTTTTCAGTATTGGACAACAAGCCTCTTATGGAATACTTCTTACATTTTCTCTTTCTGGTCTATCATAGAATAATAGAGATGTCTGGGTTGAAAGGGAGCTCTAGAGCTCATCCAGTCCAACCCCCTGCTGAGAGCAGGGACATCTACAACTAGAGCAGGTCTATCCCCTATTCTCTGTCTGTCAAAAGTGGACCAGCTCAGTCCTTCTGCAAAGGGGGTGTGTGTGTGTGTCTATAAATCCCACATTGAGACAAATGATTGAAGCCCAGTGCTTTGCAGGGCATTCTACCAGCAGATGTTTCTCTGTGTTTACTGCTGCAATGATGTGTTGCTCACTGAGTGTGAATAAAAAGCTCAGAGATGAGACAGGCTCAGCTTACCCAGGCAGCTTTGTGCAATGTGAGGAACAGCCTCTGGGAACGACTGGTGTCTGTGTAACATCACATGAAAATACTACTCAGGATAGGTCAAGTATGTATTGACCTGGTCTGAAAATGAGTCTGAGTGCCCATTTTTTGCTGCTTTGGACAGAAAGTGTGATGACAGCTAAAACTCCAGAGGCTTGGCAGTAACTGAGGAGTCCTCAAGCTGAGCACGATGCACAGGGGTTAGTTTTTCTGCAACAGCATCAAGAGGATCAATGGAACAATGAGACATCTTTTCCATTTGTTAAAAGCTGTGATTTATGTACAAGATGATCACGTCATTGTCCAATCCTAATCCCAGACACTGAAGTGGCAGCAGAGATTAGTTTTAGACTGTTTACTAAAGCAACGTCACTAGTAACCAGTAAAACATGTCAGAGAGAAAAGATATTTGATCAAAAAGGGGGGAAAAAAGCCCAAACCTAAATATCCATAGAGAAGCCTTTTTTTTTTCCCAATGAGAGGCACAGAAAGCCACACATCACACACGAGATATATACAAGAGAGTTCAGCATTAGAACATCTTTATACCCTTCTCCCCCAAGCATCTCTGCTCCCTTTGCTGCCCAGCTCTCACTCTGCCTGACAGCTCCTTAATCACAGTACCTCTGTCACATGCATAAAATATTATTTAACCTCCAGCACAGAGGAAAAAACATTTATAACACACTAGATTTTTCCCTCTTTAATCTCTTTTTCCCCCTTAGCACTCCCACTCTGTAGCACCATTCTTGCTTAGAACTAACCTTTAAGATTTATTCAGGTCCAGACAGGAACCAACTGTGCACTCTGCCAAGAAAGGAGACTAAAGCAGGAACACACACGAGCTCCTCTTTCCACCCAGGTGGTGGAACACACTGTCCATAGATCACAACAGCAGCCTGGCCTCTCCTGCAAAGGTGTCAGGACACATCATTTTACAATTACAGAACCAATTTCAAGTGTGGCTGAAGCTTCACTAAGTCACCCCTGAATTCTGCAAGTAGAATGTTTCTAATGATCCCTGAGTGATAGCTGGCTAATAGTATATTTTTTTTTAGAGGAGTTTTTGTGGTTTTGCTCAACCTGACACAGCTGAATTTAAAATTCCTCCTGTTTGATCTGAATTCAAGGTGTTGATTTGAAGCTGTCAACACTACCAGGTCTAGGATCCTACTATGCCAGAGACCTCATTTTTTGTGATCCACCTCACCAGTTAAGCCACAGTGAGTTCTCTGACAGTATTTACACTTCCAAGGACAGAGGAAACTACACTCTCCATAGAAAGGTGGGCTGCACATCATGTACATCACAGCATTACCTATATTACTCCTATCCACTAGAACAGGTAGATGTCTGAGCTCTGCTGCTTTTGGTGTCTGCAAAACCTCTAGGAAGCCTTTCCTGTTTGTTACTGCTATGCAGTTAATCAAAACACTTCTCAGTTATCTTGTCTTGCCTCCTTTTTTTACTGAAAATGAAAAGATGTCATTTCATTCCCTGCACTGCTCCAATCCTCTGACATCCAGACTTGGCTACATTTAGAGAGAAGAGAGAAAAAAAAAAATAATCAAGTCCTAATGACCATGCAGCTACACTAGCCAGGCTAAGTCCAAACATCCCATTTAGTTTCAGGAGACTGTGACCTCAAGGTCAAGGCCAGACTAAAACACAGGGTTCTACCATATGGTACAAGCAGCTCAGCATGCTACAGACCCAGCTCACAGCACAGCTCCCTTTAGAGGGAGACTATGAAGTCTGGTGCTGCTAGGGAGGCAAGTCAAAAGCTTAAGATTCTGTCTGGTTTAATTACCATCTTTCCCCAGGCTCAAAGCAGCTTAGAGAATCCAACAGGGAGGCAGAATCCTCCTCTTGCGCATCCACCTACAGAATCCAACCATCCCTGACCTGGCCCTGTCTTCCTCCTCACACACCCCAGAGATTTAGCAGGATCTAACCACGAAACAAAACACAAACCCAGGCAGTGGTGTGAACAGTTCTACTTGCAGGAGAAAGCTCCCCATGTGCCTGTGACCAGGCAGCAGCCCCACACCTCGGGCACCAAGCACTGCCAGCGCCCGGGCAGCACACGGTGAGTGTCTGTCTGCTCCAGGCTCTTGGGATACAGGACAAAAGACTGAAGGAAAATTCTTGGCTACCACTGTCCATTCCAATCACTTTCAACACAATTTACTCCGTGCCCCCCGATTAGGAGGTCACAAGTAAAGCTCCAAATGGATTACAGTGCAGAGTCAGCAGCCAGACGAGCTGCTGCAGCATCCCACCAGCAACCCACTTGGGGCACTCTCCTGCTTGATGGGACAAATGTGTGGACCTAATAAATAACATCCCAAGCTGCTCTCTGCTGAAGCAGCATCCTTCCTTTGAAATCCCAGAAACTGCACATCCCTTCACAGTTAAAAAAACCCCAACCCAAACCCCCAAACCATCAGTGACAAAGCAGTGAGACCATCAGAGTCTCACCCTACACTACAAAGACAATTTCCCCCTTGCTACTGTGGTGGAACAGAGGGTTCTCATTTGTAAGCTAGACATCAATAAGTTGTGTTTCACTTCTGCAGTCTTAGACCACAATTATGTGTTTAGCTTCTCTGAAGGAACAGACTTAAGGGCAGGAAACAAAACCAACTTCAACTTCTTCTGGCAGCTCAAACAAAACCCCACAGGTAGGGCATCAAGAGATTGAGGTTGTGGAGTCAGTCTTCTTCTTGTGTACCTCCTCATCAAGCCTCACTATGTTTTCCATGCTCACCTCACAAAATTCCCCTCATTTGGAGAAAAAGATTTTCAGGGCAGTCACTCCTGTTCCTTCCATCAGTTGGAACATTGTGAGCATCAGGAGAGCACAGAGTTGCAGTTGTATCTGAGTAGGAGAAATTATTTTCCCCTCACTGCAAACTGGGAATGTGTTTTGTGACAACATGTGGACCATGGTGTAAACAACAAGCTCTTTATACTTGAACAAAGTAGGACTTGTGTCTTCCAAAATTCAACATCAGAAACCAGGGAACTAACTCTTCATCTGGGACCACAGCTCTTAACACTTAAACCAAGACTCTACCTGTTTAAACACAAATCTACCTAAATAGATATTATATTCTTATATATTATGTAGCTCAAGTGAGTGTTCTTTGTGTTAGAATTGAATTGGTATCCTAATGCTACAGTAGATGTAGATTTTCAGATCTCCAAATATACCTTGGGTTTGTGTGG